>WBNH01011357.1:37929-70090 GCA_013401255.1 Urocolius indicus | reverse complement strand
CCTGCACGGCGTAGGAGCCGAGCAGGGCGTGCGTGACGAAGGAGCAGGGCAGGCGGCCCGTGATGATGTCTGCGCGCAGCTGCAGGCACAGGTAGTATCTGCAGAAGGGGCGGGAGGGTGAGCGTGGGGTGAGGAGCGTGTCTGCCACCCTCATCCTGCCCCAGCTGCCCAAATCCTGCCCCAGCCACCCTCATCCTGCACCAGCCGTTCCCCATCCTGCCCCAGCTGCTCACATCCTACCCTGGCCCTGCTCCTCTGCATGCTCCCAGCCATTCCCTTGAGCTGCCCCAGCAGCTCTGCCCACAGAGGGTGGTCCTCACCTTGTGATGTCCTCCGTGAGCTGGGCAGGGTCTGGAGGGTAAAACTTCACAGTGAAGGCAAAGTTCCAGGGCCCACCTAGGGAGGGGAGAGAGTTGTACAGGCAGCACCCACACCAGCTGCATCCCAGCCTGCAGGAGCGTCTGGGCACTCACGGTCCCACTGCTCTCCCCAAGCTCGGCACAGGGCACAGGCCTCACGTGTCCCAGCAGGTGACACCCTTGGGGACAGCCCTTCTGCCATCCCAGCAAGGCAGCATCACAGTCAAAGGCACCCCAGGATCTATCCCTGCAGCCCCCCACCCTTCCTCCCACCCCTGCCCTCCCTGCTCAGGGCAGGTGAGGATCACTCCCAGTGTCAGCTCTGCAGTGGTACAGAGAGTCCTTTGCCCCTACGCCTGGTGTGAGGAAGAGGTGGGTAATGAGCAGCTCAAGAAGCAGCAGCACCCTCGTGTCAGCCCAGCTGCCACGGGGCCTCTCCAGGGCAGGGGCACAGGGATAGCCCAGCCACCAGGATGGACCCTCCCTGGGCACTTACTGCGGATCTGCTTCTTGATCTCCTTAGAGGGGTCCAGCCAGTTCTGCAACAAGGAGAGAGGAGGTCAGGGGAATTCCCACCGTGGAGTGGGGTGTTTGCAGAGGGATCCCCTTGCTGCTCACCTTCTGGCTGTCTGAGTCGCAGAAGGTGAGGCCGAAGTAGTCCTTCTCCAGGAGGTTGAGGTGCTCACACACCAAGTCAAAGAGGACCTGGCCTCGGGCGTGCTTCTGCCAGGGACATGGAGACACCAACACTGACGCAGCTCCTTGTGCTCCCACAGACCCGCTGCCAAGGGCCAGGGCCAAGGCCAGGGCAGCTCTGTCCCCTGGGCACCCACCCACGGGTGGCGGGTGCCTTTGGGTGCAGCCCCCTCGCCAGGCAACGCTCCAGGAACACCCAGGGGATGGCCGAGTCTGGCCAGGGCAGTGCAGGCAGCGGCTCCCACAGGCCCTGGAGCCCCCCAGCTCAACCCCGTCACACCAGAAGACAGTGATGCCAAACTAGAGAGGGGTCTGCGCCAGCCCAGCTGCCTCTGCTCAAGGCTAGTGCTGGGACAAACGAGTCCCAGAGCTCACAGCAGCGCTGCCCATGGGACAACGTCCCTCCCCACAGCTCCCCAGGAGCAGGGACGGGTCCTAAACAATCTCTGGCATTGTTAAGCAAAGATGCTGGTCCGATGCCACAGGGCAGAGCACGCAGAGCTGCCCTCCCAGCCCACAGCAGGAGACAGCAGCCAGGGCTGGGGATAGAGAACAGTCGCTTCTGGCAAGGGCCTCTTCCTGCTGCCCCCACGGCAGGGCCACGGCAGCCTCCCCCACAATCTGCCTCATCTCCTCATCTCATCCCAGCTCTCTCCCAGCCTGTCCCAGAAGAGAGAGGTGATGCATTGTCAGTGATCCAGGCGGCCTCACAGCATCTCCCATGCCAAGGCCCCTCTGTCCCTCCCTGCAGCCGTGGCCATCGCCAGGGAATCGTGCTGCACTGTATGCATCCTTGCCAGGCTCTGGCAATGCTCTCCCTAGCAGAGAGGGACTGCAAAGGTGTCCCTGGCAGAGTCCCTCTGCAGGGGACTGGCTGGGCTGGGCAGGGGCCTCGCACTGGGACGTGTTCCCTCCTGGGTGCCAGCGCAGCCCCCTGATGCTGGGACTCACCTCCACCTCGCACTCGTACTCGGAGGCATCGAGCAGGGTGACTCTGCAGAGCGCGCTCTTCACTTTCTTGGTGGTTTTCTGGGGTGACTTCTGGGTCTTGCTGGGGGTTGTTTTGTCAGACAGCCCATCTGTCTCACTGTAGTCCTTCTCCTCCATCTCTGCACCCTGGATCGGAGGCACGCACAGGGTTACCTGACACCAGGGCAGGTGGGTGAGGAAAGCCCCCCAAGGGCAGGCAGAGGGGGCAGCTGGCAGCAGACAGGTTGATGACCCCAGGGAGGCCCCAGCCAGCCCCTGTACCTCCTGCCCATGCTGCCAGCACCACTGGGGTCTGTGGGAATTGGATGCCTATGGGCCTGGTGTTGGTTTGGCACCTGAATCCCAGCCGGCCCCACTGCTGGTGCAGGGGCAGGGCAGCATGGTGCCAGTGCACAGCCCAGCTCCAGGGCAGCATGGTGCCAGTACACAGCGCAGCTCCCCAGCAGCCCCACAGCTGACAGCAGGGTGCAGCTGCTGCTCTGGCCCTGCCAGGGCCAGCTTGGTCCTAGGACACAAGGCCACCCGCTCACCCCACAGCCACAACCACAGCAGTGCTGTGTCCAGCGCAGTCCCGCTCCTCTGCCCATCCTGCTGCAGGGATCCTCGGGCAGTTGCAGGCAGAGCACAAACCCTGCCCTGGGCACAGGGACTCCCCTCCACCAGTTCCCAGCACAGGGGAGATGCCACCTCAGCAGGCTCCCTGCAGCCCCCGCGCTGCAGGACATGGTGTGGGCAGCAAAGGCAGGGGACACGGTGTGGGCAGCATAGAGACACAGTATGGGCAGCACAGGGACATGGCATGGGCAGATCAGGGAGGGGACATGGTGTGAGCAGCTCAGGGACATAGTGTGGGCAACACAGGGTCACAGCCTGGCACAGGGCAGCTCCCAGCCGCCAGCCACCCACCGGCTCTGTACTTCGGGCATCAGCCTGTGCCCCAGGCTTCTCGCTGGCCTCGGTGTCGCGGGCGGCTGCGGGAGCCCCGTGTGCAGCCTCCTGCTGCTGCTGCTGAGGAGCCTCCTCCTGCGCGTTCCTCACCTCCGAGCCCGGGCCCGTCTCCGTCGTCATGGCCGCTGGTGCCAGCCCTGCCAAACCCACAGGCACACACGGCAACGTCAGTGGCTGTGCAGGGATGGACAGAGGCTGCCGGTGGGGCAGCATGGGATGGCAGCTCCCTCCTGCCCCTACAGCTCAGATCCCCACTGCCCAGGGAGCCCAGTCCTCTGCTGCCCCTGCCCTGGGAGCCCAGCTCCCCTCTGCCCCGGGGGTCCAGGTGGCCCAGGACGGCAGCACCAGGTGCCAAGGTTGGGCAGTGGGTTGGGCTGGGGCACAGGGCTGAGGCTCCATCCCCACACTGGCTGTGGGAACAGGGCTGCCTAGAGGCCATCGCTCCTCACAGCCCTCGGTGCCTTCTCTCCTCATTTGTACGAGTGGAGGGGTTTATTGTGGGAGGAAACAGGAGGCTGTGAGTCAGGTCACAAGCCACCCTGCCACAAGAAATGCAGACGGGGCTGTTTCCACACGTGGCAGCCGGCAGGGCCGGCTCAGCCCCTCTGACTGCAGGGGCAGCAGGACGCCGGGTTCCCACGGCCCTGCTGCTGGAGCCGGGCTGTGCAAAAGCAGCCCCAGGGCCTGTGGCAGGGCATGGGAGCAGGAGAAGGCACCCTCCATGCTGGGCTGCTCAGCAATACCTTCCTGCAACATTCATGCCTTTGAAACCTTCATGTAAATGCAGCGTGGGGCTGGCGAGGGCTCCTGGGACAGCCCAGCACACATAGGTCACACAGCACATTGTCACACACAGGCCACAGAGCACACCCTGTCACACCTTGTCACACACAGCTCACAGAGCACACTGTCACACACAGGTCACACAGCAGACCCTGTCACACCCAGCTGCCCCTGCCCTCAGAAGCACCAGGCTCTCACCCCCCTGCCCCAGGGCCAGGCTCTAACTGGCCAGAACAGGCAGGACAATCTGCCACTAGCTGCTAAGAAACAGCTCACCTTCTCCTCACAGCCCCCAATGCCCAGCCAAGGGCATGAGAACATCTCAAAGGGCACCAGTCCTTTATTTTTCCTGCAGAGGAAACAGGACCAGCTGCTTTCCCACTGCACATCCAAGCACTGGCATGCTCCCAGCTCTGATCCCTGCCTGGGTCATTCCCAGCCACTTCCATTCAGGTCTCAGCATGTGAATAATTGCAGAAAGACCTCTGCAATGAACAACCAGCACTTGGGACCATGAACACACTGAGATTTTTCACTTGAGGTTGCTGGAACTGCAAGTTCAAACCTTCTGACAACAGGCAAGGAGCTCAGCCCAGGGCCCGCAGCTTGCAGCTGAAGCAGGGGAGAGCACAACACAGGAGCCGAGAGCCCTGGCAAAGGGTTCTGCAGGCCCTGGGGACCACCTCCTTGCTCCCATCACAGCCTGGCTTCTCCTGCCCCCCTGCTCAGTGCTCCCAGCCCTGCCCCACGCTCTTGTGCCGACGGGCTCCCGGCAGCACCGGGGCTCAGCACGGGCACGGCGCGGCCCTGAGCCCCCACGGGCCCATCCCCCTGGCATTGCTCCTGCCCTGCCAGCACGGCACTTGGAGGAGCCAGGAACAGGCAGGGCAGGAGGGGCTCCAGGAGCAGCGGGAGACCCCACAGCTTGCAGTCATGCAGGAAAGGCTCCAGTCACACACACACACAGAGCTCTGCAAACTCCTCACTGGGGTACAAGGCTCTGGGAGATGCCCCAGGGCACAGCACTGCTGCAGCTGACCCCCACAGTCATGCACAGGCCCAGCACGGGCAGCACAGGCCAGGGGGAGCCGCACTGGCACGGCCCCGCTGCCAGGCACAGCCCCAGCAGTCGTGGTCGGGAGCCGGTGGGGAGCTGGTGCCACATCTGCGTGGGCAGTGCCACTGCCTGGGACTCTGTGCCCATGCTGGAGCTCAGCACAGGCCATGAGCACAGAGCTGGGGCTGCCCAGCACAGCCTCTCCTGCCAGCAGCCTCCTGCCATCACCCAGAGCCGCTGCAACCCCGGCTGTGGGACATGGGCATCACGGCTGGCACGATGGGCAGCACCCCACTGCTTCCCCGGCACCAGGGCAGTGTGAGGTGAGCAGCACTCAGCATGAGCTGGCTGGTGTGATGTGTCCCAGCCCCCTCTCCCTGCCAAGGACAGACTTTCTCCTGGGGGCTTCCCTTCACCCCTCAGGAGCTTTGGAAGCTGACCATGTTTATGATGGGAGCAGCTCCCATCATCCAGCCTTAAGCTGGTACTACTCAATTGAAAAGGGAAAGCCATCTTCAGGCAGTGGTGTGGAGCACTCACCCTCAGAGAGCAGCTGGGGACGCAGAGCTCAGCTCCTGCTGCCCCAGCTCGTGAGACAGGCCCCCAGCAGGACCTGACCCAGGGACATAGGCCCAGAAAGAACACGAGTCCCAGCGTCCTGCCAAAGCACAATGTCACTGACACATCTGCCACCACAATCCCTTAGAAGAGCTTTAGACCACAACTGGAAGGAACCTGGTCAAGACCAGCAGAAACAACGTTCCAAAGCATTGAACCTGTTCCTGAGCACTGCCCAGGGCAGAAGCAGAGCCCAGCCCTGCAGGGCAGCAGCCTCCTGGGGCTGTCCCAGCTCGTGCCAGCCCTGCCTGGACCCATTCCCTAGGGAGCAAAGCAGGGGTCAGAGTAGCTCCTGGGGAGCCCTGAGGCTGCACCATGATCCTAGAGCCTCTCTGAGCAGGGAACTGGCTGAAGGACCCCTCTGCAGCCACGGTCTCGGTGCCACACGCCAAGCACAACTCCGGTTTTCAGCAAGGGCTGGCTGGCTTCTGCTGCAGCTGGGCCCCAAATGGGCTGGGGGATACACATCTTCCTCAGGGAAATGGCTGGAGGTGGCTGGAGCTCCAGGCTGGCCAGGCACGTGGGCACAGCGACTGCAAAGAAAGCCTCAGCAGGATCAGAGGCAGAGCTGTCTGTCACGCCTGCAATCTCCTCCCATCATCTCCCTGCCTGCTCCTCCTTCCTCAGGCGTTTTCCTCTTCCCCCTTTTCAAGCTGGAGTGTGGATTCACGGCTTTCCCATAGCCCTGCCCCCGCACTTCCCCAGCTCCAGCCCCCTCAGTGCTCCCCTCCTAGGGCCTTTCCTTCCCAGCAGATTTCGCTGGAGCCTGCTTTCCCCTTCCCCCTGCCCATCCACACTGCAGCCAGGGTGGCTCTCCAGGCTGAGCATCCCCATTGCTCCTCTATTTTCCCCTCACTCCCTGCTGGATCCCTTCCAGCCCCGATGCCTCGCTGCACAAGCATCACAGACACGGCAGACACAGATGTCTGTGCAAAGCCCCTGCTTGGGACCCAAACACATCTCCAGGGACTCCAGTGCAACTGAGGTGCACAGGGCTGGGTGGGCAGGCAGGAGTGGACAGGGCTAGGAGGGCAGGCAGGTGCCCTCCTCCCTCACCACTGCATCCAGCCGCTGCCACCAAGGGCTGGTGCTGGCAGCAGAGCCCACGGCCATGCCACGGGGCAGCCAAGCACAGGCTGCACTCCACAGGGAGGGCAGCGGCTGCACAACACTGGGCAGGAGGCTAGGTACTCACTAGACCCCAAGAACAATGGAGGAGCTCACCAGGGCTGTGGCATCCAGCATCCCTGCCGTGGGACACAGGCTGAGCTGGCAGGGGACAGGCAGGATGGGAGCACAGGCAACTCCTCACAGCCATCCTGCAGCCTCAGAGGAGCCCTGGCAGTGGGTCCTGAGCAGCCTCAGAGGACACATCAAAAGGGAACACGGAAAGACATCCCCAAAGCCCCAAAAACACACAGCAGCCCTAAGCCCCACTGGCCCTCATGCCCTGGCATGGGGGACTGTGCAAAGCCCCAGAGCGCTCTGCAGGGCAGCTGGCAGCACAGAGAGCTCTACAGCAAGGCCAAAACATCACACAGGCTGCCCCATGGATGAGAAAGGCTGAGTGCCCTGAACTGCTGCAGCCTGCACACCGCTGCTTCTCAGGCAGGATGGCAAAGAGCAGCCCTGTTCCGACCCGGCCTCCCTCCCGGCTCCAGGACGCGCCTCCCACCGCGGCTGCTCCCGTGCTGCTCCCCCTGCCCGTGCTGCTGCCCTGGCCCCGGCTGCTGCCCCGGCCCCTGCAGCCCTACCTGGGCCCCAGCTCCCCCGCTGCTGCTGCCAGCTGCCGTGGCCGAGGCAGCTCCTGCTGCAGAGCCGCTGCTTCCCCAGCCCCAACACCCCCGCAGTGATTGATGTGTACTGCAGCCACAGCCCAGCTGGGAGCTGGGAACTGGAGCTGTGAACTGGGAGCTGGGCTGCCTTCCTGCCCAGCCACCACGTCCTCTCTCCCAAGCAGCTCTGTGCCCGTGTCACAGCCCTGTGATGGGCTGGAGGGTCCCATGGCAATGCTAGTGTCATCCTGTTCACCTCCCCTGCTTGCAAACACCCGACTCCTCCCAGGCAGGGGCAAGTGACCCAGCCAGGATCCTTCCCTGAGCACACACCAGTGGGGCTCAGCTCAGCTCTTAGAGCAGCTGCTCGGCGAGGAGCTGCAACCACTGTGCATTTCAACCCCCTGCGAGTCCAACACTTCCCTGCACCACCTGCCCACCTCCTGCACAGGCCCCATGGCAGCCACCACTGTGCTGCCTCCAAAGCACAGACCCAAGCACCACTCACCCAGCCCAGAGATGCACCAGCCAGGGCCAAACAGAAGCTCTTTCATTGACCCCTGTGCACAGTGCAGCGTGGAGCGTGACACCCAGCACATCCCTGCCCGCGGGTGCCACGGGCTCCCTTGTCCCCTGTGCTGGGGGCAGGCAGGGCTGGCAGCCTGCAGGGACAAGCTGTGCCCCAGGCAGCATCCCACCGCTTCAGATACACTAATGGAAACTCCAGCAACCACCACAGCATCAGGAGCCCCACGGGAGGAAGCACAGGCCAGGCAACCTAGTGCTTGGCTGGCAGGCTCCCAAGCAGGCTCCTGCTGTCAGGTGCAGGCACTCACCTGCATGGCCCCACCACACTGAGCCTGAAGAGGCAGAAAACTCTTGCTCAGCCCCCTCCAGTGACCTCCTTGGCAGCAGCTCTGGGGCAGCCCCATGTGCACAGAGGTCTCAGCCCAGGCAGCCTCAGCATCTTCCACAGCATTTCCAGCCTTGAGCCCCTCTCACCCTCACCCTAGGTGGGTGCAGCCACAGCACATGGAGCCACCAGGTCTCAGCTGCCCTGCATCCCTTCCACTGTGGTCTGGGCTGGTGGCACCGACCTCCAAGCACCCACAGCTGCAAAACCTCCTTGGTCTGGAGCCACTGTATGAACAAGGAGGAGATGCAGAAAGCAGAGAGAAGGGTCAGCCCAGGGCTGAGGCAGGAGACAGAACACAGACTGGAAAAGGAGAGGGAAAGGGAGAGGTGGCACACAAAGACCCCGAGACCTGAGCCATGCCTCAGAGCTGACCTGCCATGGGATGGAAAAGCTCTAATTTGTCATGTAGTGCACAACCCATCTCAGCAAAACTCCCTGGGCCCTGGAGAGTGCTGCCCAAAGCAGGAGAGAGGCAGCAGGAGCTGCTGCTGTTCCACACTCACCAGCCCTGGGGTATGAGCAAAACAGCCCAGGGGGCACAGACAATGACCAGGGGACATTCCCCCTCCTGCTCAGCACTGAACCGTATGAAGCATCCTTGTACTGGTTCCATAAGTCAACCTTGGGAAAGCAAGAGCAGAACAGACCTTCCCTCACTCTGTTCCTGGCAAGAAGCAATGATGCACCCAACCCAGACCCCCACTAGTGCTGCCCATGCCGGAGCCCTGCCCGTCCCATCACCCCAGAGGGCAGGACACCGCAACATGGCCTGGGCCCCACGGGCAGCTGGTGCCTGACCTGTCAGGAAGCCTCTAGCAGCCTCCCACACCAGCCAGGCTCGCTCCCCACATCTTCCAGTCTGCCTGGGACAGTGCCCCAGTGCCCAGGACCCCCCAAAGACCCCACCCGGGCACCCCAGCCCTGATGTGAGGCATGCCAGGAGATATGCTGGCCAGATGCAAGGCTCTGGCAGGCTCCCACTGAGACAGCATCACACCTTAGACTGAGGCTCAGTTGTGCGGAGGGAACCTTGAGGGCAAGGAGGGAAGGAGCCCTCAGACCTCCAGGCCTGCTATGGAGGAGACAGGGAGGGGACAGGCCGTGCCACCAAGCCTTGAGGAGCCAGACCACAGCTGCTTCAGCATCTGCCCTGACCCAGGCCCACATTCACCAGCCACACACACTCCCAGCCCCTATCTCCTGCCCCCAGGTCACGTCCCTGGGAGCCAGGCTGCCCTCTGTCTCCAGCCCTGCCCTGCGGCACAGCACCACAAGCACCCATTCACCACCCCCCCAGGCCTTGGCAACACGGCTACTCCAGTGCCCTCCTGCTTCATACCCTTTATCCATCCCCTGCTTGTCTTTCAGCGTCAATTAGCTGTGCCCAGGATGCTTTCCCTGCCTATGTTCCAGAAGTGTATGGGTAATGTATTCCATGCACCAACCGTGTCACCAGCACGCAGAGGGTCCCAAGGCCACGGTGATGCCACTGCCCAGCCCTGCACCTCAGTCCCAAAAGGCATGTGCAGCACAGCTGGCTGCCAGCTGCTGCTGGGGACGCTGGGACTGGGAGCTTTCCACACCCTGAAGCCTTTCACAGATAAACACAAAGAGACCAACAAGGTGTCAAAGGAGCTTGAGCAAGTCACAGGGCTTGAGCAGGAGCCAGAAATAGCAGCCAGGAGCCTGGTTCCTTGTGCTGGGAAGGGCCAGACACTCCCCCCAGAGCAGGAAACAGCCTTCAAAGGGCTGCCTGCGTGGAGATGGATGGCAGAAGGTTCAGGACCTTGAACACTACTTACTTTCTTGGCAAAGTCAGAGCCAAGCACTTCACCAGTCTCAGCTGCACACGTGTCTGCAAGCGACAGCATTCCCCTCCCTGCAGAGCTGGGGAGAACCTGTCCTTCAGCATGCAAATGTGAGCACCTTCACTGGGCACAGACAGAAAACTCCTCAATGACTTGCAAAATGGAACTAAAAAAAAAAAAACCCCACTGTCATCAGGCCTCAGCTTGCTGCAGAGCACTTGGCCTGCAAAAACCTTTCCCAAGGCCAGCAGAGGCTGGAAAGGCCCGAGCTGGGCAGGCACACGCGCTGTGCCTCAGCCCCTCACCCAGCCCAGCCTCCTGAGGGGATCACATCTGAGGGCAGTTCTGACAATGTGACATCTCAGGCTGAGGGTGTCAGCCCAGAAAGGTACCCAGGGAGTATTTTTGTAGCCTAACAAGAGTGCTTGTCTGTCAGCCTGGAGCTGGCTCCAAATACCTCACTGGATTTACAGACGTTGTCAGATGTGCTGGGGGTCACCTACCTCTTGGCAGGCAGAGGGGGACAGGTACCCCTCTGCTGAGCAAGGAGCCCTGTCACACAGGGCTCAGAGAGGTCTCAGGGAGGGAGGGGGTGACCTCACCCTCCCTGCCAGGCCATGGGGGACAGGGGCAGCCAGTGGCTGGAGCAGCAGGCCAGGGCCAGCCAAGCACAGAACTCTGCTCCTGGCTTCACACAACGATGGCTGGATGCAGGCACCAGCTCACGAGGTGCCAGGGCACCAAACCCTGTGCCCCAGCTCCTGACAGGGACTGTCCCAAAGGCTGAGCTCCCTTTGCAGGCAAAGCACATCTCTCCCCAGCCTGGTGCTGGCATACCTTGCAGCCAAGCCTGGCAAATGCTGATAAGATGAGGGAAAACATCTTCTCTCCCTCCTCTTACGTTGCCCTCCTTCCAGACAATTAATTCCAGCCCTGCAGCAGCCCGTGGCTGCCTCAGCACCGCTGTGAATCATCGGCAGAAATGCTGACTCACAAAGGTGAGGCTCCGGGTGCGGCTGACGCAGGAGCCCTGCTCCCCACAGCACTCCCCAGGCCCCCACGCTGCCCCACAGCCCACAGCAGCCCTTCACTGCAGGGAGATGAGGCTTCAGGAGCTCATTGCATCCCACTGGGCTCGGCACAGGCAGCAGCTCCATCCACACCAGCCCCACAGGCCATTGTCTTGCTGGATCCGCAGCACATCAGGGAGCTGCTCCCCAGCACTGTACTGAACCTCCTTCCCTGTCATTTCCATGTGACTGTCCCAGTCATGAGGAGCCAGGACAGGGCTCCTTCTGCCTTTCTGCTGTTTCAAGCTGTGCAGCTCCTCGCTGTTCTCAGGCCACCATGAGCCCTCCGTGGGCCTGTGACCCTCTCCCCTGCTGACAGCTGGTGCTGCACAGAGAAGGGTGATGCCCACGGGTGCTCACACAGCCCAGGGCCAGCAATGCCCTGCGCTCACCATCCAACCAGTGTCTGCCCCAAGTGCCTTCTCAGGTCCATCAGCTTCCAGTCCTGGTCCTGCCCAGAGGCAGTTTGGAGGTCCTCAGGAGAGCAGCAGGTCTACAGAGCCACTGAAGCAAGGCAAAGACAGCTGCCCAGGGAGGTCCCTGCAGGGCCAGCACCACGAGCTCCTCACTGCTCAAGCCTGAAAGCAGCTGGCACAGGCAGCTGGCACCGAGCGCTGCCAGGTCCACACCAAAAGGACTCGGTTCCTCCTCTTGCCATCAAGGTCTCAGCTGTGCCCTGGGGCTCCAGGCCACTTGCCCCCCTGCCTGCAGCTGGATGGACACTTCCCATGTTCACTTCTTGTGTGCCCACAGCTCCTGCAGAACCCCACTGCCCAGACAGGGAGGCTGTGCCACAGCAGCACCCAGACTCACAGGCTGCTGCGTAACTACAGCTTTCCAAGCCCTCTCCTGCCTACAACACACTTGTCTCAAGCCCCCTCTCTATGTTCCTTCCTCACGTTCCTCAGAGCAGTCCCACAGATGGAGGTTTTAGCATCCAAGTCTTTCTGCCAGCCAATCACAGTCTCTTGTAATGTTCTCCATTCACAATCAAGCATCTCCCCAAATGCATCCTCCAGTTCCCAGCATCCTGGCTCCTCTGCCCAGCGAGGACTCTGCCGTGCACACAACAGGCAGGACCAAAGCACCATAGCACAGGCACCCTGTACAGCCAGCTTTGGCTCCTGCAGAAGCAGCAGGGCCCTAGGACAAGCTTTCTTGCTCACTCACCCCTGTGCTCCTGCCACCCACCTCACCCAGTGCTCCCTGCAGCTGTGAGGTGCTCCCAGGCATTGTCCCTCCGCCCACCCACGAGCACTGTACACGTCCATCCTCATCACTGCTTGTGATGCCCAACACAAAGGCAGAGAGGATGGAATGGCCCTGTGCACCACACTCCTGTGAGGGCAGCCACTCTGTGCAACGCCTCCATGAGCCCCAGCACTCAGCAGAAGCCCACAGTGTGGCACCCTCCCACCTCTCTGAACAGGGCTGGCAAAGCCAGTCTCCTACAGCAAGCTCAGACTTAATTGACACGTGTTGAATCCATGTTTGGGCAATTATGTGTTTATGTTATGTCAGCAGTTGCCAAGAGCCTGGACATCTGCTCACTCATCCTGCTCGAGCCTGGCAGCACAGAGACATTTGACCCCAGGGCAGGATGCTGGGCTCTGCAAACACAGCTGGCAGGCAGAAAAGTGCCTCCCCTGCCACAGAGCACACTGTCCTCCCCCAGCATTGCCTTTGGGAGTTGGGCAGTGACCCACTGCCCACGGTGCCATCCCCTGCTCCAGGGCTGACGCAGCAGCCTGAGCTTCTCTCGGTCTGGAAGCCAAGCTCAGCTCCCCTGTGGTTCCAAAGGCATTGTGCCATGGGTCAAAACTGAATCATGAGGAAATTAGGAGGAATAAAAAAGCCAAGTTAAAAAGCCACTGAGTTCAGAGGCAGAGGGCAGGGCTGTCCCCCAAGTCAGCCTTGAGTCAGGCAGCACTGGCAACTCACCAGCTCCCTGTCTGCTGCCAGCGTTGGGAGCAGCCAGGGCAGAGTCTGTCCCGAGACACCAAACCCTCCTTCCAGCCTGCTCCCCAGACACTTTGGTCACTTTGGCCCCAGCCCTTTTGATTCAGGAAAAACCAGGGAAGAGGAGCGTGCCCTCTGCTGCAACGCCAGGCAGGGACAGGGCTCATCCCTCTAGGAGGCTGCTGGGATGCAGGGGCAGCACATCCTCCTCTCTCCCAGCAAGACCTGGGCAATTTGGGACCATTTTAAATGAGGCTTCACTCCTACCCTTTAGAGTGACACCTCCCAGCTGAATAAATAAGTTGAGGAATAAATTGCTGTGACCGCTCACAGCAGACGGCTTGGGAAGCCAAGGAACACCTTGCACACCATGCTGCACCTCATTAACGAAGATCACTGGGCCTGTGGGTCAGGAGCTCGGTGATTCAGACCCTGTGGCTCTCCTGGCAGACACACAACCCAGACACCACCAGATAGTGTGAGGAAAGGGCTGGTGCAGACTGCAGTCCCCAACCACCTTGCAGCCCCCAGCCACCCTGCAGCTCCATGCAGCCCTCAGCCACCCTGCAGCCCCTATGCAGCCCCCAGCCACCCTGCAGCTCCATGCAGCCCTAGGTTTGCTCTCCCTGCTCCCAGAGCCCAGATGAGACAGGATTAGCAGCCCCAGCCATTGGGTGCCGTCACTCAGCCCAAGTGCAGCAGCAATGCAGCACCTTCCTGCCCATACAGCCACAGCAGCTGCAGGCTCATGGGCCCCAGGCTCAGTCTGTGCCCAGAGCACAGGTTCCCCCAGCAGTGAGACAGCAGAAGCCGCAGGAGCAAAGGGACAGAGCTGCAAACCAGCAGCCCCTGTGCCAGCACCTGCACAGGCAGCAGCAACCTCAGCCCACATCACCATCCACCACCCGCCTGCATCCTGCCACTGCTCTGCAAACAGCCTGGGGCGGGGTGGGGGGGGGGAAGTTCATGAAGCCTTCTTGCAAAGACAAAGGCCCGCCTGGCTTGCCTCCTCTGCCACATAGGTGAGTACTGTGAAGCAGGAATGTGCCTTTTTCCAGACAAACACAGCCCTTTTCAGAGGCTGCCTGCACTGTCAGCAGAGCTCCCAGGACACCAGGATCACGCATTTATGGTGTGACAGGGCACCTGAGACACTCATCTCTTTCAATAAAGGTCCAGCAATTCCTGTCTGTGAGCAGGAATGTCACAGAGGAGGGCAGGGAAAAATAGGTTGCTTAACATTCAGCACACAACATCATCCAGTGCAACAGCACTCAGTGAACCAGCCCTGTGGATGCACTGAGGGGTTTGAGCCACCACTCAGAGCAACCTCCCCATCCTCCAGCCCTTGACACAGCTCTTTCCCACGCTGCAGGATGTTATCTAATCCAGAGACTTTCCCAGTGACTTGCAAACATCCAGCCTTGAGAAGACTGTAAAAGGGACCCAAAGCCACAACTTACCCAGGCAGGGTCATAGTCACCCTGAGGGACAGCTGGTAGGGACACCTTAGCAGTGCAGCCTCCAATACCTCCCCAGACCCTTCTGCACCATCCAGCCTTCCCACATCAGCCTGACCATCCCTGTCTCAACACAGCCACCACCTCAGAGGGACCAGAGGCCCAGGCTCCATTGCCATCTGTTTTTCCCAGAGGGTTAACATGCCCTTCCAGCATTTCCCAGCCAGCCCAGTCTGTATCCACAGCCCCCAGCCCAGTCCAGGGGCTGCAAGTGAGCCACAGGGTGCAGGAGCTCTGCAGACCCCCACTCTTTGCCCTGCTTCAGTGCAAAATGGCAGAACCAGGCAGGGAAAGGAGCACTGAGGTGGAAGCCCCACACAAAAAGGTCAAGAGAGCTTCAAGCCAACATCCTTCCTCAAGGTGTCAGTGACTTTGGGCAGAACCCCAAATTAAGGTTCAGCAATGCCCAGAGACACTCTGGGGTGCCCTGGGACAGGGTGCTGCACGGGGAGAGGCTGCAGGAGATGCTGAGCAGGCGCAGGGATGGTACCCAGAAAGCTCCACCTCTGCCGGTTGCTTAGCAACCAGCATCCCTGGAGCCACACGTCCCTGCCAGCTCTGCTGCAATGGAGGTGAGACCAGAAACCTCTGCCAGGCATCTGCCAGCTCCCCATCCCTGCTGGAGTAGCGAGGCAGCTGTGTGAATGACTTCACACCACCTGAGCCCTCCCCGAGCAGGCAGTGCGCATAGGTATCTCCCCTAGCAGCACAGCTCTGCTTCCCCAGGGACACTGAGGCCTCTGACCCTGCTGTGCTCTGCTCAGCACCATCCCTCACACCTTGGAGTCCTCCTAGCAAATCCCCAAGCTGCAAAGGACAAGTCTCAGCATCACTGCTGCTTCCAAGCTGATAGAGGCCAACACCCTGGGGAACAAACAGCCCCAAATCCCCTTGCTCGTGCTCCCAGCTCACGAGAAGAAAAGCAGCAGATTCATAAGCAAAACAGGCTGAAGCTCAAGGAAGAGAATTGTTCCTGCAGAGGCCCTTTTGGACACTGCCTTCAATTGATGCTGCTGCTCTTCTCACTTGTGAGCACAGATAGATTGGGTGGCTGGAAAGAGAAGCAGGAAATTGCTGCATTAACCACAGAAAATCAAGACTGGAAAAGAGACCTTCTGGGGCTTCCTTAACTATCCCCAGCACTGGTGTGTCTAGCAGAGGGCTGACCTCTGTGGTCACAGCCAGAGAGCAGCCCAAGCTTTTCCTTCAACTTGGCACCTGAACATCTGATTAATCATCAGTACTGCAAGAAATCAATGGCCCTGCACACACAATGCCCCAGTCTCATTAAAAACCCTGAGGAGCTTCCACAAGCTTTCAGTCCTGCAGCAACAGTCTCCAGCACCCCAGGAGCCAAGGGCCCTCATGCACCACAGTGGCCCAGGACACCTGCAGCTTTGCTCCCCAAAGGACCCCACTGCCCCTGCAGCTCAGTCTGGGCCATGCTGGGTGCTGTGGCCAGCACATCAGGAGCTCATCATCATCACCCAGCTCTCCCACTGCACCTCCAAAACCAAAGGTGCTTCAGTGAATGGAACAGAAGATCTTGGGTGGCTTGTGGGGTGGGTTTGGGGTATTTTTAAGCTGTGGGGACACGTTCTATGCAACAAAATGACTGCTACTGTAGGTTTTCTAAACCAAACCAATCAAGCCACCTCCCTTCTTGTCTGAATGCAGGTTTAATAAGGCACAGAGGGCTGGTGGAAGGCAGCAGCAGCGATCAGGGCAGTGACCAGGCTGCCCTGGCAGCCCCACACACACAGGCAGAGGCTGACACCCCCAGGTGCCGCTGTGGGCTGGCCCTGAGACCATAAACAATGCCACTGCTTGGGAACTTTCCCAAATACAAAGCTTCCAATTCCTTTTTCTTTCCCCCACCCCTCTCCAGCTAAAACCTGGGGTCAGATTTACCCCTGGGGTCCAGGCAGGCAGCAGCTGCTCCCTGCACTCTGTCCCTCCCTGTGCTCACAGACCACACAGGAGCCCAGCCCAGGAGTCACACCACGTCTGACACTTCATCTGAATGTTTTTCCATCCCTGACACCACTCCTCAGCTTCCACAGGACCAGCCCCCAGCCTCGCCAGAGGGGTGGCAGGAATCAGTCACTGAATTCTACTGCAGAACTCCTCCAACCTGGAGCACCTCCATCCAGTGTCCCCCTGGCCTCATCCCAGAGGGACACCCACCATGCCAGCTGTCCTCCCAGGCACAGGGCTGACACCTTCCTGGAAGCAAACGTTGCTGGTTTTCCCTTGTGCTCCTCCAACCCTTCCATTTTACCTCTTGGACAATCCTGAGCTGTTCTTTTTCTCAGCTGCTTAATCTCTCTCCAGCTCCCAGAGGATGTATGCTTTGTGCCTGCAGAAGCTCATCCAGCTTTGATGTGTCTCAAATTCTACCCCCAGGCAGGTGACGGGTATTCAGGGAACTTGGACAAACAAATGACAGAGGAAGAAAGGGCTGGGGCAGGCTTTGGGTGGGTTTTCTTTAAATAAATACAGGAGGGGGAAAAAAGCAAACCTGCCTGAATCCACCCCTGCCCACCACAGCCAGGGCAGTGCCTCAGCAGCAGCCACCAGCCAGCATCTCCTGCTCCAGTCCCAACCCAGGCACAAAGCCCTGCTGCTGGCACAGGAGGCTGCTGTGGCCACTGTGAACACAGGCAGCAGGGGCCTTGTCACCACAGCATGGCCTAAGGGGATGTTTCTGTCCCACACAATCCCAGCATGGTGGGGATTGGAAGGGAACTGTAGAGCTCAGCCAGCCCAAACCCCCTGCCGAAGCAGCTCCCACCTAGATCAGGTCACACAGGAACGTGTCCAGGTGGGTCTTGAAGGACCAACGCTGCATCCCCTCAACAGCCTCAGGGAGCCACACTCCATCCCTCCAACAGCCTCAGGCACCCACACTGCATCCCCCCAACAGCACCAGGGACCCCTCTGGAGCTGCCAGTGCTGGCAGCACGGGTGGGACAGCAATCCCCCTGCACGGCCACAGCATCACTACTGCACATCTCTGTCTCCCCGGCAACCCGGCTATCGGCAGCTGAGCGGGCTTGTGCAGCAGAAGCCACACAGAACCCACAGCCTTCTCCTTCCATCTCCCTCCTGCCTGTCCACACAAAATTCATATCACAGCAGGGCCCCTCAAGCAGCAGCCCCTCAGCCCCCAGCCACGGACTCTGCACCCGCAGGCCTTGGGCTGGAGCCCAGCAGGACACATGCAGAGCGACGGGCACATCCCAGCACCGGTCACCTCCAACGCCCTGTGCTGGTACCTGCACATGGGAGCAGGAGCAGCATCCTCCAGCTGACACCAGGGGCAAGGACACCCAGTCTTACCCTGTTCAATAGCCTCAGAGGCTCCTCACCACAGCACAAAGCTCCCTCTGGCACACAGCACAAAACTCCCTCAGCTTCCCATCGCCCTATCGAGCACTCTGCCCTCTCTGCAGGTGGGGAAGGGGACAAGCCACGTGTCCTAGAGCAGCACGTGGCTCCATGAAGAACTGGTGCTTTGTAGAGGTCTCTCAGCAAAACAGCAGTCATGCTGAGGACCCTCTTGGGAGGCTGAGACACAGTGTGCAGGGGCATGACAAGCACCCAGCCCCCACAGAAAGGGCATCTCCCAGGGAGGCTGCCAAGCCCCAGCACCCTGGAATGTGCAGTGAAGCAGATCATGCCCTGCAGAACCTGTTGGCTTCCTACCAAGATGTTCTCAGCATCTGCACTTGTAGCTGCTGAGGATGGATAGTGGCCCAAACACTGTTTAATCCCTTCAGCAACAAGGAAGAAAGTTAAGAAAGAAAAAAGTCTCTGTCCAGAATAAAGGAGAGAGCAACAAGGTCTGTGGGGGAGCTGGGTTGGAAGAAGCCCAGAGAGGTGCCACCACCAAGCACACATCTGCTGGAGGATGATGGCCCAGAGCACAGACATGCCAGGTGCTCTCCTGTACATGACCCAGCCTCTGCATCTACCCTTGGGAACAAGCGCTGCAGCTCCTCACACTGCACCTGCTCAGATGCTGCCTACAGCTTCCCATCCCTTGGGCCCTGCTGAGCCAAAAAGGCTGCTGAAACACCAGTCCCAGGGGACAAGTCCCTGCCACAGGGATCTGAGAACAGACAGCTCTTCCTTTCCACCTAGCCCCAGTGGGATCACCAGTTTAACAAGGCAGGAGCCCATCCCAGCCCTTCACAAAGGCCAAAACTAGTGGTGAGGGTGGTATATCTTGTGGGAACATAGTCCTCTGCCACACTGGGACCTACCAAGGACTGGGGTGAGCACATGGCCACAATGCAGCTGCAAATCTGCCCCTTCCTAGAGCAGCTCCATCTCCTGTTGCCTGAGCAAACAGTTCCACACACAAAAGGACATAGGACAGCAGCCCAGCACAGCTCTGGGGCAGAGGCATCAGCAGTGGATGGGCATTGTGGCTCACCTCAGCTGTAACACAGCCCCAGGAAAGCCCTGCTCCCTACTGACTGGTGCAGAAGAGGTTAAAAGCATCAGCCAAAGCGAGCTGGGTGTTTGCCCAGTTGCCAGCCTTTCCCAAGCCCAGGGCAGGGAGCTGGCAGCTCCCACCAGCCCTCAGGGTGCCCATTGCCACATACCACAAACCTGTTTGCACTGCCCGGGCCAAAGCAGCTGGATGGCACAGAGCAAGCTTCATTGACCAAGGCATGTCTGGCAGTGAGGATGGGCCCCAAATCAAGAGGAAAGTGCACGAGGAGCCCTAATGCAGGGTGAGTGCTCAGGCCCAGCACAGCCTGGCTCTGCCCGCAGCCACCACACACCCTGTGGCAGCTCTGCCAGCTCCTGGCTGTGCCAGGCAGCAAAGGATGGCACCACTCCAGCACATCCACACCCTGCCTAGGCCAAAGGTGATTCTCATAATCCTGCCCAGGGTGCTGGGAAGGGACCTCAGCAGCTGCTCTGTACTCATCTGCACCCTGCAGCCGTGACAAGCAGCGTCACGGGGCTCAACCACGTCAGTGCCAGCTCCAGATGGCACAGGGGACAGGGCTGCCCTGAGCAGGGCTGGCTGGGTCCCACCGGCCCCTGCACAGTTTGGGAAAGAGAAAAGGCTGCCCAAGAGGTGTCACAGCCCAGTGGAGCAGGCAGCCCAGGCAGGGACTGGGACCAGCAGCGCTGCAGTCATTCCTTTCCTCCCACTCCAGCCCTGACACAGGTACAGCACTGGTGTGATGCCCAGGGCTGTGCTGGTGCAGCCGTGGGAGGGAGACTCAGCCAAAGGCCGTGATGGTTACCACCAGTGCTCTCTGAACTCGGCTCACCAAGCTGGAGACATCAGCCAGCGCTGATGACTGCACAGCACCAGTAAGGCACCTCAGACACACACCAGAAGCAGGCATGCTGCAAACCATGGGCACCAGTCACCACCAGCAACAATCTCGGTCCATCCCCACTCCAGGTCACTCGCTGCCTCTGTGGCAGCCACCAGCCACGGATAAATGAGGCAGAGGAAGGCAGAGGCCATGGGCTCAGATGCCTTGTGCTGGGCTGTACCAATCAGAAGAGATCCACTGCCTTATGTGCAAGAAGAACACAGGAGCAGACACCCTGAAAACCACCAGGCAAGCCTGTAAGCAGTGTGTTGGAAGGGGAGAGGAGCTTGGGTAGGTGAACATCACCTAGAGAAAGGGGAGTCACCAAAGGGAGTCTTGCTCAGGCACAGGCTCAGCCCAGCCTTCTCTCATCTTCTCTTTCCTTCCAAAGGAAGGCCCAAGCTCTCTGCCTGCAGCCCTAGAAGAATCTTGTTGGGGGTCTAAAGCTACAGTGTTATTTTCCCCAAGGTAACAGTCACATCCCCTGCAGCACTCCAGGAGGATCGAGTAGTTCAGTTGGCAGGGAACTACAACAATCATCTTGTCCAACTGATGCACAACCATCGCCTTTGAGCAAGCTCCCAAGGAAGCAGTCCTTCCACAGACCCACAGCATGGTGGAGGTTGGAAGGGACCTGTAGAGCTCATCCAGCCCAAACCCCCTGCACAAGCAGCTCCCATCTAAATCAGGTCACACAGGAACGTGTCTACGTGGGTTTTGAAGCCCTCCAAGGAAGGAGCCTCCACACCCTCCCTGGGCAGCCTGGGCCAAGGCTACCTCACTGAAACACTTTCTCCTTAGGTTTCAATGGAACGGTTTGTGTTGCAGCTTCAGCCCATCACCCCTTGTCCAGTCACTGGATACAGCAGCAAAAAGGGATGCCCCAACCTCCTACCTATCAAATCCCAGCAACAAGCCTTTGGTGACATCAAGAGGCAGGATATTACATCAGCTGTGAGGGAACCACAGAAACAGAGATCAGAGGGGCTTATGGCCAGCATAGCCACTGTGCCGTGACCAGAGTGTCACCAACCCTTCCAGGAGCAGGAGGACATCTCCCCTGGCACACAGGCAGCTGGCTGGGCTGTGTTGGCACGGCTCTGCCTACCCGGCCTTGCCATAGAGCCTGGACCTGAAGCAGCACGGCTGGGCATGGCTGCCCAGAGCACACAGCCATGGAGCAGCTCTGCTGCGAGAGGGTTCCCCAAGTGCCTGGTGCTGCCTCATGAGATGCAGCCAAATGAGGGGAACATGAAGCCAAAGACACTTGGTCCTGGGCCACTGACTCTCGGCTCAGCCACCACAGCGGGGTCAGCAGCGAAAGTGAGGGCTGGCCAGGCACTGGGAGTGACGTGGAGGTGGTGTGTGCCCCCCTGCTCCCTGTGCCACCCACCAAGGGAACACCCCAGCAAGAGGCAGCCCTGGGCAGGGGCAGAGCTTTCTGCCTAGCATCACTCAGGAGCAGCTGATGCCCAACCAGCCCTACTGTGCAGAGCCCCAGAGCAGCAGCACACAGACACCTCACCCCACGCTGCAGGGAAACTGAGGCACACAGCAATGCAGGATCACATGCATTCCACCACTGAAGTTGGGCCTGCACCTCTGTTCCCACCAGTTCCCAGAATGACTTTCCAGGACCCCAACTCTTCAACACACAGAGATGTATCAGGAAATCCCATCACTACCCTTGCTTTCCCTACAGACACCATCCAGATCCCTCCTTGAGGGACAGCCTTGTAGCAGAGACGGTGAGAAACCACACACAAAAAGCAATGAGCCAAAGCCACCTCCAGCCCTGAGGAGCAGAGGGCTGCAGCCCACCACAGCCCCCAGCACTGCCCAGTCGCCCCAGGGCTGCCTCAGCCTGCCCATGCCCATCCAGCTAGCCTGGGGCCTGCAGCCTGTGCTTGGCTCTGCTCCTGACCAGCACCACTGCTGCCTGCAAACACGAGCACACCTTCCCCAGCTCCTCTGCACCACAGACAGGGTGGAAATGCCACATCAAGCACCACGTCCCAAAGCTGCTGGTCAAGCGGGCAAGGCCTCAGGCAGCTGGTGGGAGCCTTTCTGTTGGCAAAAGGGCCCAACTCCTAACTACAGCAGGAAAAAATCCCAACACAGAAGGAAAGGCAACACAAGCCCAGGGCCAGCAGCTTTGTGCTTTGGTGGTAGCAGGCTAGATTTCCAGTCCTGCTGGGGCTTTCTGGCAGAGGAGCCTCCCTGCAGCACCATCTCCGTGCTGAGCAGCCCTTTCTGTGCTACAAAACCCACTCAGCCTTATGTGGCATCTGGAAAGGAGAATAAAAGCTTTCAGCATAAACTCACGCTGCTTCCAGGGGCTGCTCTCAGCACTCTGCTCCAGCACAGCTCAGAACCTGCAAGGAAGAAATGAGGTTTGGTTAAAAGAGAAGGAAATAAACCCTTCCCAGAGAGGATGGCAAGCACGTGGAAGGACATTAGCCAGGCACTTCATCACAAGATGGTGTCTGCACGACTCCAGCACTGCCTCTGCCTCCATCCAGACCTGCTGGCTGCAGAATGTAGGCTCCAGGTTCTGGTAGATGCTGCTTTATTCTCGAAAAGCCTGATGTGAAAACAGCACCTCGTCAGGCAGCCAGCCTGCCCGCTGCGTGCGCTGCCAGCCAGATCTGCTCGCTCCAGGCACCAAAGCAAACATTTACTACAGGCAGTGCTGCAGAACCAACACACCTCCGAGAAGTGAAACAGATACCCTCCTGGCTCTCACCACCAGCCACTCCCCAAGTGCCCTTACAGGGCCATCTGTGCCACACCATCGTCACCCACTCCTGCGACAATGCCCACAGCAACATCTGGCAGGCAGGACTCTGAACTGAGGCACGATGCATATCAGTGATGCAGGAGCTGCAGGAGCTGTGGAGGGACCAGCAGCTGTGGCACACCACGAGTAAAACCAGCAGTTGTAACAGAAACAGCCCCAGTCCTGATAAAGCACTTTCAGGGCCACTTCTTAGGTGACAATCACATGTAGTGGGGAAGGACAAACTGCCCGGCGGCACCACTGCTACGTGAAGGAGGAACCACAGTCCCACAGCACAGCAAGACAAAGCACAACTGCTTTGTCAACACCTCCAGCAAGCAAGGACCATCCTCCCACGAGCACAGAAGCAAAGCAGGCAGGACGACCCACCCATGCAAAGCAGCCACCTCTGCCATGGCTTCAGCAAAAGCCTTCCAACCCTCACATGCAAACATCAGCCGTGTGTAGCCCAACACAGCTCGTCCTGAGCAACACCAATCCACAGCAGATTTCCCAAGAGCTTGTTCAGGACATAAACCTGCTGCCCCTTCCATTTGGACAGTCCTTGGGCTGCGTGGGGACAGGCAGCAGCTGATCCACACCAGGCAGTGCTGTCTGGGGCTCGGCCAGCCGCTCCCAGACAAGGACAGGGCAGAGTTACAGCCACAGCTCCTTGCTTGGGCCCAGCTCTCTGCCAGTGTCACAGCAGGATGTCACAGCGCTGGACACTCCTGCAGTCCTGCCCCCAGGGACAGATTCCTCTGCAGCCACCCTGCAGACCGGTTTTACTTGCTCAGCTATCTCTAAGGGCAGGGGCTGGGCTGCAACGTGGGCACCCCTGCACAGGCACTGCTGCAGCTGCAGCCTGCGTCCTGCTGCCTGCGCTGCCATAGGGACAGTGCCACGGGGCCTCAATGCCCAGCACAGGAGCAGGACCCACAGCACAGGAGCAGGACCCACAGCTCACTGCTCTCTCAAACCTGGCAATGGCATCTTCCCAAACCACTTGAGGCAACACTGCCCACAGACCACAGGAGGCAACTGCCATGAGAGGGGGGAGGCACTGTCCAATACCACTACCAGAACCCACAGACACCTCTCTCTCCCTCATCTGCCTCCTCATGCAGATGCCACTGCCCGAAGCCAACAAGTCAAAGGAAAGAGCGAGCCCACCAGAAGAGCTGTGCCCTTGGCCAACAGCAGCAAAGGGATGCCCCAACAGACCACAGTGACCCAGGGAAACAGCTCCAACACCTCCTGGTCCTGCCTGCAGATGGTCACACACAGCCACAGGGACAGATGGAACCCACTCCCAGCACAGCCCTACGGCCCTGCCATGTGATTTTTGTGAGGGCCTGGTGCTGCTCCCATATTCACACCATCCCAGCCCAAGGGTGAGGCGGGACATGCAGCATGGAGAGGGGCAGGCAGACACGGCCACGGATGGATTCCCACACACCCAGAGGAAAGGGTATGGTGCCAGCAGCCCTGGCAGCATCTGGGGCTTGTGCTGGGGCTGCACTGTGCTCTTCCTGTGAGGGAGGATGGAGGATGTAGTGGCAGGACAGCGGCACTTGATGCTTCCCAAGCTGCCTGTGTTAATGCTGCCAAACAAAGCCTCTCCATCAGACACCGACTGTCCCTCCTTCCCATCCCCTGCTGCAGGAAGCAGCATTCACCGGCGCTGGCTGCACCACAGCAGGCTCTGAGCTATAGACATTTTGAGATCTGAGCTACTGCATCAATTAGTATCTTATTAATGAAGTGTTCTGAGGATACACACAGCAGGAGGGAGACCCTCCCCCAACCCTGCTCCCTTCTGCCCTGCAAACAAGCACCTCCCCGTGTGTAACACTGCTGCCAGCACACATCCACGCTGGATGGCACCGTGACCTTCTGCCACGCAGCTCATCTGACACCATCCCAGCCACAGACAGTGCCTCAGGGCTCAGAACACCCCACAGTGACCCACACTGTCACAGCCACGACCCAGGCTGTCCCCAGCGGCGGCTGCAGCGAGCAGGGAGCTGCACACCCCAACCCAGGCCAGGGGGAAAATGCTGACGGGCCCAACAAAGGGCAAGAAGAGGACAAGGATTCCTCATGTCTCCTTCCTGTGACCATCAGAGCAGGAACATAATCAGGCAGGGCAGCATGGCAGTCCCAGGGCAGTGTGGCCAGGCATGAAGTGTGAGCAGAGAGAGGTTCAATGGTGCACAGCTCTACCCTGCACTGGCATCACATCAGCTCTGACACTGAGAGAGAACAGTCCAGGCAGCACTCAGGGGTAGAGGACCACGGGCCTTCCAGGTGGCCTCTCCCACCTGCACCAGGCTGCCTCGGCCACAGCGCTGGGATGAAGCTCCAGAGCTCTTGCAGCAGCACAGAAGTGACTCCGTGGTCTTACAGCAATAACAGAAGCTGCAACCAAACCACAGTAAGGACAGCTGTGTGTTCTGGGGCTGAGGGGAGACATGGTCACAGGAAGCTGTGGTGAGCTGGGGGTCAGCCTCTTCTCCCATGTAACAAGTGACAGGACAAGAGGAAAAAGCCTCAGGTTGCCCCAGGGGAGGTTGAGGTTGGAGCTGAGGCAGAACTGTTTCCCTGAGAGGGGTGTCAGCCCCTGTGCCAGGCTGCCCAGGGAGCTGGGGCAGTGCCCAGCCCTGGAGGGATCCCAAAGCCGTGGGGCTGAGGTGCTGAGGGCTGTGGGTCAGTGCTGGGCTGGGCAGGGTGAGGGGAGGGCTGGAACTGCAGGAGCTTCAAGGGCTTTAACAACCAAAGCAATTGTGATTCTCTGTATCTCTATATAGATAGATCTATATGTAGCACTTCTAATGGTCACCCTAAATCCACTGCATTTGACAGATGCATCACACACGAGACCAAGGTGACCAACAGGGATTTACTCATGTCACACTACCAGAAACCATCTCTTGGTTCCCTAAAGAGCTCCAGTGAATTTGCAGAGGTAATGAGCCCCTGCTCCACACAGGCACACAGACACCCAGAGCCCAGTCAGACCATCTGTCAGGGCCTACAGTAAATCCCCTAAAAGGCAGCACTGGTGAGAATTAAGGCTGGAAGTTTCCCACCCCAAAGTTCTCCACCAGTGATGGGTTTGTATCCATGTCAAAACTTGTACCTTCCTGCAGTGAGGAGCAGATCCAGCTGCGTGAGCACCCCTTGGGACCCGGCACTGACCTCCTGCACATCCCTCTTACCATCAGCAATGTAGAGCCCCAGAGCTCCCTCAGGCCACCCCATGCTCAGTGGGAGCTCCCGCCAGCAGAAACACTGGGAGATCAATACTGCACCTAATTAGGACATTCAATTGCTTCCCTCATACACAGGGGAGCTGCTTCCCCCACCGGATCACAGAGACAAACCTGGGGGCCCATCCTGGGTGAGGACCCTGTGGATGGGCAGGAGGGGGATGTGGAAAGCTGCTCCATCCAGGGCACACACCCCCTTGCCCCCAGCCTGGCTGGGGGGCTTCCTGCTGGCTCTCACCCCCCCCTCCCCCCCCCGCCACTGCCAGCACAAGGAGCTGATGACAAAGGGGAAGGTGTCATTTAAACCACACAGTCAGATTTCCTGGCCCTTCTGCCCGATGCAACGGCTTACTCTGCTCTCCCATAGAAACGTGTTTCCCTTCAACAGCCTGATACGGGAGATGGGGGAAAAGAAAGAAAAAGCAGAGCTAAAAATATCTTCTGAAAGACAGCACAACAGAGCAGATTCACAGGGAAAGCCAGGTGGGGAAGGGGGCCCTCCATGTGTCAAGATCCTGTTTAATCTCTCCCCAGCCACCTAAAAAATCCACAGAAACGATCCCCCCAACGTTTCCTTTGTGTGAGAGGTGACTCCACCCTGTGCTTTCCTCTCCACCCAATACCTGGGGAAGGAGCCCAGAAGGCGTCTGCAGGCTGCCAGGCAGCGGCAGTGGGTTAGTAGGAGCAGAGGGAGGAAGGAGCCCGTGGGTGGGACCTGGCAGCAGGGCTGTGTTGTGAATCCTCATTCAGCATCGCCTCGAGCACGGGATGCATTTTACATTACAGCACCACCTGGTTTCCAGCCCAGCACCAAGAGGTCTTCTGGCCAAGGAGCACTGGAGAAGGGGTCAGTGGCACCAGCGCCCAGCCACACAGCTCTGGCTGCTGGGCAGGGGGCTGGCTTCCACAAAGGGGGCTGGAGCACATACTAAACTGCTGGCACCACCTTTCATCTCCACAAAGAAGCCAAGTGTATGAGCAAAACTGCTGACCCTCTGGCAACAGTAGATGTGTGGCCTCAGCCTAGTTTGCCTGTGTTTTGAGCACAATGGGGTCAGCCCAGTCTCCTCTCTGCACCGTGATCATAGCAGAAGCAGGGTGCTGCTTACCCAGCCCTGGGTACTGCCCAGGAGACGCAGGATTGCCCCTCCGGAGGGCAAAAGGCAGAGCCTCAGCAGATGCAAAGGAATTCCTCTTCCAGAGCATTATCATGTAGATTTCAAGGCTTTGCCTGCTCCTCCCACCCTCCCAGACAGCAAACTCACAAGCACCCACATGGGCACACACATGCTATAGACAGGGCACTGACAAGTTCCCAGCCTCAATCCTGAGCATCCCCCAGCTGTGTGCTGGGACACACAGACCAGAGGGGCTCGTACCAAACCACCCACTCTGGGAGGATGGCCCCTTTCCACACCACCCTGTCTAGCACAAGGAGAGCAAACCTTGGCTCCTGTCCCACTTGTACAAAAGCTCACCCTAAACACTCCAGCAGGGTGGAGGGAGCAATAATAATCCAAGACAAGGGCCATGAGCAGGGCCTGGGCCCACCAGCCCACCTTGTGCCAGGGCCATGCTGTGAGGCCGTGCAGAAAGACACTGCTCCCACGGCAGAAGACGTGGTTGCTCAGATCTCTTCCTCCTCCAAGTCTTGGACAACCCTGTGAGCTTCCTCCTGAGCCAGGCACAGACGTGAGGGACCAGCCTGCCCGGGAGCTGCCTCGCTCAGCTTCACCCACCCCAATGGCACAGGGCTGGTGCTGCCAAGAGCTCCCAGCCGGGACTGTCCTCCAGCTGCCACAAGCACACTCAACTCCTTCCAGGCCCAAGTGACAGCATGAGCCAAGAGTGAGCTGAGCCCAGGCTGAAACCCCAACATCCCCATGCAGAAGGGACCAGCCCCCATCCACTCAGCACCACGGGAACATCGCAGGTCTCCCCAGCACCGTGGCCCCTGCCATCACCGATCCCAACGTGCTGACTCAGAGCCACCCGACTGCTCTAATGAGAACAATGAGCCTCGCAGCCATCACTGTCACAGCTCCAGTGCAAGCACATTTGCAGATGCCGTGTGGAGTTGTGTATTTGTAGCTGCAGGAGCCTTTCTGCTCAGGAGCTTCCAGCAGCCAGGGACACAGAAACCTCCACTGCTTTCTGCCTTTGCATTGATGCGTAAAACAGAGCCTCAGACTCGGCTCAGACCTCCAAGTGACAGGCACCACACAAAAGTCTACTACACAGCTAAACACAGGCCTTGCACACACCCACACAGATCTGCTGCAAAGCTCCAGGCCATCCCCAGCCCATCTCCCTGCACACGCTTGCTTCCCCACCGGTACCCCAGCTGCCCCTGAGCCCCAGCACTGTACCCCAGACACCAGGGAAACACCCCCAGCTGCCCCTGAGCCCCAGCACTGTACCCCAGGCACCAGGGAAACATTCCCAGCTGCCCCTGAGCCCCAGCACTGCACCCCAGGCACCAGGGAAACATCCCCAGCGCACAGCCAAACAAAATCAAGGCAAAGGACACCAGAGGGATGTCTGCAAGACTGGGCAGGAAACTAATGGCAAGGCCAGGAACAGCCAAGCCCACCCCCTGCCCTTTAATCGACAGGTCATTCTCTGGGACTTCCTAATTTAGAAATCTTAATTAGCTATGGGAAAGATTTCTTCTTTTAGGGACAAAGTTAATCAGGCACCTCAGTGGCCTGTCTGTCTGAAAAGCTCCTCCAGTGACGCAGAAGTCACCAGCAGCGCTCACACAAGGAGGAAGGCAGCCAACAGCGTGGAGCTACACACGGGACAGGGGCTCGGCACAGCCAGCACAAAGAAGCAAAGGTTATTCTGTAGATCAAGGAGAGATCCAGCTCCTCACCAGAAGCAAGGTCATAACCACCCAGGGCTTTATAGGGAGCTCACCTGCCTGGGGGAAGAAAATTGATTTGTAAGATTCTTCCCCTTCTACACGCATAAACCACAGGGCAGGAGACACCCTGGAAGGGTGGTGGTGGCAGCCACAGCAGCAGCCCAGGCAAGAAGGCCTAGTAAGCTCTGTGCCTTCACTGGACAGAAAAGGTACAGAAACTCTCCTCTTGTGCATGCCAGGATCATAGGCTGTCCTCTACACTCATGCTTTTGACCAGAAATACAACACTGGACTTCAAGCTTTCCTAGATGCTTCATCCAAACAAAGCACAGCACAGCATCTCCCCTGAGCATGTGGGAAAAGGCTGGTTTCTGAAAAAAAGGATAAAGATAAGAATTCTGGACAGTTCTGGCTACAACATTCAACAAACAACCAAATCAGAAGCAGAGGAACACGTCACCTGCAGCCAAAGCCAGCCCACCATCAGCACAAACAAACAGGCTCTACAGCTGACCCGGCGCCACATCACACCCGACACCCTGCGCCTGCAGCCGAACCCAGGGCTCTGCTGCATGCAGCCTCCTCTGAGTTTACAACAGCCATGTCACGGGCTGAAGCTGTTGACCAACACAGCATAGGGACAGTGCAAAGAGCAGAAGAGCCACCAACACCTCCTTCTGAGGGGCTGCCAGTGGGGAGGTGGCTCTCACCCTGAAGGACATCACATCATGGCCCTTCAACATCACACACGGAGGCTCTTCCTGCATAAGGAGGGGATGCTCTGGGAGGAAGACAGTGGTTCTGGACCCGCCATAGGTTACAACAGTCAGGGTCTGCCACAGCTTCCAGAACATGCCCTGCAAGCAGCAGAGACCAGGGTCCTATCAAGGGCATGGCTTCAAGCACCCTGGGCAGGCCTCCACAGACAGACTCCATACCTACCAAACCAGCCTCTCAAAAAAAACTAATTAAAGGGTAGTTCCCTTCCTGCATGGATCATCACTCAAACCCAGCTTCCTCACCAGCAGCAAGGGCATGCACCTGAAAGCCACTCAAACAGCTCTCCAGCCTGTGCAGCTGCCAGGGGCTCCGGCACACGCAGAGTCCTCCAGCGGGCTGCAAAGGATGCAGAGATCTGCAAGACAACCCCAAGGAGCAGCCCTCAGTAACAACGTGTTTCCCCCATCCCGAGTCGTCTGGAAGCAGAAAAAAGAAAAAAGATCATTTGGGACGAGTCTAGCATGAGAAAGCTGGAGAGAAAGTGCCTGGTAAGCGCAGGAAGGAGACTGATGCATGGGCTGGTCTCTCCAGGGATGCCGGAGAAGCCACACCTCATCCACAGCAGCAGAGGGAGGGCTGATCAGAAGTCACCTCACACCAGCCACAGCTGAATCAAACGCAGCTTCTCCCATCGCCCGCTCCTGCAACACATTGTGAATACTCAGCCACGCATAGCCAGAGCATTGTTTGGCCACAGAAGGTTCCCCACGGCAGCGCGGAGCAGGTCGGGCACGCCGGAGGGAAACAAAAAAAAAACAACCACCGTGGAAACAGCAGGAAAAATCGTGTTTCACACAGAAAGCACCGACAGAGAAAAGGGCCACGCAGCTCCTCTAGTACAATCACCCGGGCAACCAGCCTATGGAGAAAATGCTGAGCTCAAGGATACCTCCAGAGCCCACCTCCTGCCATATGACGATACTCCAAAAATAACCGCAGAAATATGCGAGGACCCATTCCAAGTTGTTCCTGGCTCCCTCCACATTCTCCCGCTAATGTAAATCGTCTCCCTGAAATCACAGCCCGGCAGTTAAATGCTATTACGGCAAACCCGCGGCTCGGGGCTACGGCTCCCCAGGGCTGCCTCAGCCCGCAGCGAAGCTCCGCACCCGCGCCGCCGCCTCCCCGCGCCCCGCCTCGAACCTTCGCGCCGGGGAAGCTCCGCACCCGCCGCCCCCCGTCCGGATGGACCCCTGCGGGGAGCCGCGGCTCGACCTCGGCATCGCGCCCCGCACAGCGGCCGAGCACGGCGCGGGGAGGGAGGCTCAGGGCGCGGGGAGGGAAGGAGGGAGGCACTCGGTGCGGGGAGGGAGGCAGGCACACGGTGCGGGGCAGGAGGGAGGCACACGGTGCGGGGAAGGAGGCAGGCACACGGTGCGGGGCAGGAGGGAGGCACACGGTGCGGGGAAGGAGGCAGGCACACGGTGCGGGGCAGGAGGGAGGCACACGGTGCGGGGAAGGAGGCAGGCACACGGTGCGGGGCAGGAGGGAGGCACACGGTGCGGGGAAGGAGGCAGGCACACGGTGCGGGGCAGGAGGGAGGCACACGGTGCGGGGAAGGAGGCAGGCACACGGTGCGGGGCAGGAGGGAGGCACACGGTGCGGGGAAGGAGGCAGGCACACGGTGCGGGGCAGGAGGGAGGCACACGGTGCGGGGAAGGAGGCAGGCACACGGTGCGGGGCAGGAGGGAGGCACACGGTGCGGGGAAGGAGGCAGGCACACGGTGCGGGGCAGGAGGGAGGCACACGGTGCGGGGAAGGAGGCAGGCACACGGTGCGGGGCAGGAGGGAGGCACACGGTGCGGGGAAGGAGGCAGGCACACGGTGCGGGGCAGGAGGGAGGCACACGGTGCGGGGAAGGAGGCAGGCACACGGTGCGGGGCAGGAGGGAGGCACACGGTGCGGGGAAGGAGGCAGGCACACGGTGCGGGGCAGGAGGGAGGCACACGGTGCGGGGAAGGAGGCAGGCACACGGTGCGGGGCAGGAGGGAGGCACACGGTGCGGGGAAGGAGGCAGGCACACGGTGCGGGGCAGGAGGGAGGCACACGGTGCGGGGAAGGAGGCAGGCACACGGTGCGGGGCAGGAGGGAGGCACACGGTGCGGGGAAGGAGGCAGGCACACGGTGCGGGGCAGGAGGGAGGCACACGGTGCGGGGAAGGAGGCAGGCACACGGTGCGGGGCAGGAGGGAGGCACACGGTGCGGGGAAGGAGGCAGGCACACGGTGCGGGGCAGGAGGGAGGCACACGGTGCGGGGAAGGAGGCAGGCACACGGTGCGGGGCAGGAGGGAGGCACACGGTGCGGGGAAGGAGGCAGGCACACGGTGCGGGGCAGGAGGGAGGCACACGGTGCGGGGAAGGAGGCAGGCACACGGTGCGGGGCAGGAGGGAGGCACACGGTGCGGGGATGCGCTGCTCGCCCTCCCCCCGCCGCCGAGAAGGGAAGGGCAGGCCCCGCTCGCACGAAGCCTCCGTAACGGCGGGGCCGCGCCTGCCTCAGCCGTGCCGGCCTCTCCCTCTGCACCTGGGGCTGCCGGCGCTCCCCGTTCCCCCGGGCGCTCACCTCGCCGCCGCCGCCGCCGCCGCGTCCCGGGCGCGGCTCCTCTCCGCAGCCGCC
>WBNH01011357.1:0-37870 GCA_013401255.1 Urocolius indicus | reverse complement strand
CCGGCCCCCGCCCCCCGGCCCGCGGGAAGGTCCCGCACGGCCGGCGCTGGGCTGGGGGCGGGTGGGTGCGTGACCGCTGCGGTCACAGGTGGGAGCCGTGGGCGAGTCACACGGGCGCTCTCGAGCGGTGGGAGCGGAGGTGCCGCTTGGCCTCCAGGTGCTGGGGAGCGAAGGACAGAGGGAGAGTCACACGGAGCTCAGCGCCGGGCTTCCTCGTTCCCTGTGAGCCCGTGGCCAACGCCGGCTCGGTTACCCGACGCCTGCCGGCACTCGCTGCGTCACGGCGCGCTCGCAGCAGCGTGTTGTGCCCCTGGCTGTGCGTGCATTGATGTACCTTTGCTCTGATGGCTGGTGGTGCATCAGCCATCAGTGACTGCACCCGCCCTCTGAAGCTAGAAGGGACCGGCAGGGCCCTGGCAGTGAGCCTGGGGACTCTTCCCAGCCTGGACAGCCCTGAGCTGGCTGCCCGTGCTCTCGCTCTGCAAGCCAGGGCCGGCCAGGGGCAGCTCCTCGCGGTGTGTCAGCGTCCCGTCGCCTGTCTGGCAGCAGCGGGTGCCAGGGCTCCGTGCCGGCTGCCTCTCGGTGCTGCTCCTCAGCTTCCTCCCCACCAGCCTTCGGAAGCCTTGCCCTTCCATGTCAGGCAGGGAGCCTGACCCCTACTCTGCCACGGCTGGGATGAAGCGCTGCAATGAGGCGGCCTTTGTTTTTCACTGCTCTATGAAGTGCCTCCTTTATTAGCCACACTGAGGCCTTTTCCTGGCAAACCACATTCCGGCAGAGAGTACCAGCAACAAAGTGAGGCCGCGTGGTCCAGTGGTTGGAGCCAAGACAGCGATGCCAGCGGGACTGTGGGCTCTAATCCCCTGCCGAGCTATTGACTCACTGTACAAACTCAGGCAGGTCCTGCCTCTTTGTGCCTTCCAGAAGCCCAGCTGGAAAGTTGGGTAAATAGCAGGAAAAAAAACCAAACTCACAGCAGCACACGGGAGCTGAGCTTGAGGGAGGCATCCATTGACCATTTACCAACAGAAAACATTGCAGCTGGCTGCTCAGGTTCTCCTTGCAGGCACCCTTTTCACCTCTGGATGGGTGCTGTGGGGGTGGCTGTGCTGCAGGTGACACGCTCACATGCTGCACTTAGTTTGTAGGGAACTTGCCAGGAGAAAAGCTGCACCATGCTGCTGCAAACACTAACGGCAACGTGGCTCTGTGCAGCACCTTGAGGACTTGCTGCTGCCTGTGCTCAGCATTCAGGGCACTTGGGGGAAGAGCTGCAATTCCCTACTCCATGGCTTGGGCTCTGTCACACTTCAGAAGAAAGCCTAGGCCATGTTAATCTTGGACTCGAGGAGCTTAGAGACCTTTTGCAATCAAAAGCATTCTACACATTGCAAAGGCTTGCACATTCTGGTTGTTCAACATCAGGACAGGTTCTTGCCAGGTCTCCTTTGAGAGCCTCGAAGCTCTTGTATTGCAGCAGATTTTCCCCTCTGCAGTGACTCTGGCCTGGTGTTATGAGACGTAAAGCAGAGGGGAATCAGCACATCCTCCAGTAGTACCTCGTCCTTCTTTCTGCATGGAAACCTGCTCATGCTTGGAGAAGACAGATGAGACAGGAGTGCAGCGAGGGGTCTGGACCCACACGTGCAGCTGTGAAGAGGAAACCTCCTCCAAGGAACAGCACCTCCGAGCTCTTAGAGCTCCACCTTCCAGGCACAGAGCAAACTGTTCCTCAGCCCTTGTGATACAGCCTGAGGGATGCACCGCCAGCAATTCACACTCCCTGCAAAGTATCCTCATCGGGGTCACAGGCACAGTGAGGCAGCAAAAGTTGGAGCGTGGTTGTGCTCTCCCTCCCCTCCAGCACACACTCAGGTCACACAGACGGACACAGAGGTGAGACACACACAACTCAGGTCACACACACACACACACACACAGGTCACACACACATGCACAAACTCAGGTCACACACATAGGTGACACACACACACTCAGGTCACACACAGAGGTCACACACACACAGACTCAGGTCACACACACACAAAGGTGACACACACACAGACTCAGGTCACACACACAGACACAGAGCCACGTGTGCTGGTACTGCCCCCGCCGGCTCTGCCCTTGGGGTGAGAGGCACTGCCTGCTGCAGGGGCTGAGCTCTACCCCTCACACAGCTCTGGGGCTGTGAGGCCACTGGAGAGGCTGGGTGCACCTAGACCCTTGATTCTGTAAAACCCAGCAGCATGGGAAAAGGGGTGTGCATCGTGAGGAGGTTATTTTTGGGAGGCCCTTTCTGAGCTGCTGCTGGTGCTGATGCTCTGCGATAACAGCCTTTCATGCCTCTCACTTGTTTGTGCAGGGCATGAAAAGGCCCTTTGTGAAGCTGAGGGAGCTGGCTGCCAGCTGGGATTAGTGAGATGCTCTCTGTGTGCTCCTCACTGCATCCCCTCAGCAAAGCTGTGCCCGGAGGGAGGCCCCGGGGGGTACCCACGGGCTTTGGAGGGCTCACAGGAGAGGGAGCAGCTCCTGACATGGAGCTCCTGGGTAGTCCCTGCCCCTCACACCTTTTGGGTGGTGGGAAGGCAGTGATGAGCTCAGACTGCTTCACCTCCAGGAGATCCAGGCAAATGTTAACATTCAAAGACAACATTTCCAGCCCTTGGTGCCATCTTCCTCCCGGCTGAGTGTGATCCACAGCTCAGAGAAGTCCCTGGGACTGAGATATCAGCAGAGACATCAGGTCAAGCCCTGTGAGCCTGCAGCTCTGAAGCCTTGGGGATGAGCAGGTCTCCCACTGCCCTTATCCTTGGGAAGGCTCAAGGAATAGGACACGGTATCCAGATGCTGGCCTCCAGACAGCTGGGCATGCTTCAGGCAGAGGCAGAGAGGCAGGAAGAAAAGGGGCAGGCAATGCAGTGTCTAAATTTAATTCAAAGAGATTAATGTAACTGTTGTGGCTCATCCCACCTTCACTCCTTGCAGGGGTAGGAGGATGGTAGTGGAAAGAGTTGAGGCACTCCTGGGAGCCAGGGGGGAAGGAGTATTTGCCCACTTTACAGGCAGGGGCCCTGAGACCTGGTGGGGATGTGGGTTTCCTGATGCCACCCAACAGAGCTGTAACGAGGTGTTAAGTGACCACTTGTGCTACTTGTCCCTGGGGAGTCAACCAGGGAGTTCAGGAGCAACCAGCACAGAGAGTGGTGATGTTGGCAGTGACTCCTGTGTGTGAGCTGGGAAGGGAAGGGAAGGGAAGGGAAGGGAAGGGAAGGGAAGGGAAGGGAAGGGAAGGGAAGGGAAGGGAAGGGAAGGGAAGGGAAGGGAAGGGAAGGGAAGGGAAGGGCTCCTGGAGCCACCGTGAAAATACCAGCTTCTAAAGCTCCGGGAACAGCAAAGACAGGAAAATGTGTAACCTAAAGGCTGGAATGGCAAGAAGACAAACCAAGAAAGGGTCTAAGAATTATCTGTTTAAGCAGAAAAAGAACCAAACCCTGCAGGACTATTCCAGCCATCTGTCCTGGTGCCACCAGTGCCCACCAGCACCCTGACAGCCCTGGCCCATGGCAGTGTGGCCAGTGTCTTGCCCAGGTGCCAGGGCCCCCCACCAGCTGCCAAATCTCCACAGAGACTCAGGGCAAAAGCTGGGCCAGTGTTGCAGTGTTAGCCAGTGGCATAAGGCCAGAGCCATGAGCCTCTCCAGCCACCCAGAACAGGCAAAACCAGCCTCCTTGCTGCCATCTCTGAGGGTCTCAGCCTCATGCTTGTCCTGCCTTGGAGCAGAGGACTTGTTCCCAAATGGTCTGACCTCTGTTGGGGGGCTACTGTGAATGGAGCCCCAGCATCACCCCCTGCCCTGGCATATGCTGGGAGATGTGCAGGGAAAGGTGTGGGGAGGGCAGCCCCTCACTGCTGGAACTGTGGCCAGAGGCATCTCACAGCCTGGGAGAGTCACTGAGAGCCTGAGCCAATATTGCTCGATTACAGCCATCTCCCCCAGAGAGGATTAGTGACCAAATCCTGTAATGGGCTCGTGGCTGTGCTGCTGCTGCTGCCTGTGCCCGTGGGCAGGAGGGCAGTGCAGGGACTGCGGCAGAGCCCAGTCCCACTGGGGGTCACACTGCTCACAGAAGCCAGGCAGCAGCTCTCCTCTCTGTCCTATGGTGCAGGGGAGACTGCCTGGGTCTTGCTGCCTCCACACAGCCTCGGTCCTACAGCCCTCAGCCATGGCCGGGATGGCCTGGGGATGGGGGAGCTCTGCACCCTCCTGGGCCCCTGAGCCATGAGGGTTCCAAATGCGTGGGGGCTAGTAGGGTGCTGTGCTGCACCCATCCTGGGCACCCCTCAGCCTGCTCTAGAGGTGGCCCCTCAGCAGCATCTGCCCCAGAAAGGTACTTGCAGGGTGGGCTGGTGCCCTGGGGTCTTGCTGAGCTCTCCTCTTCTGCAGCCCTGGCTGGGGTAGCTCTCCCCAACACACCCAGCCCACAATCTGCAGAAGAAGGGGGTTGTCATGTCCTCAGAGAGGCCCCAGTGAGGACACAGGAACTTTGTCCTCCACCTCACCACTGGCACGGGGTGAGAGAAGCATCCTCCTGGGGACTGCCACCCCGCCGGGACGTGGGAACACGAGCCCGGGGCTGAGCTGCCGGGAGGAGTCACGGCTGGGGAAACAAACCCTGTCCTGTCCCAGATCCCTGCTGTCCTGCAGCCTGAGCAACCTCCACTGCAGCTTCTGGCACGAGCTGCCCCCGACCTCACAGCCAAGAGCACAGAGAGCAACGAGCGGGCTCCCTGCTGTGGCTGTGGGGCTGCCAGGGCTCAGCTCCCCACGTGCTGAAAAAGATTCAAACGCCTCCACCAGCCCGTTTCCCTGGCCCAGGCGCCCTGGCAGCAGCACTCAGCGAGAGCCCATCCTTGGCATCGCTCAGAACCTACAGGGGCACGAGTAATACTTGGAAAATAAAGATCTGTGCTGTGCCAGCCCCTGCCAGGGGTATCCAGCACTCGGCTGGAGCCTCTCCCAGCAGCACGGGATGGGGCTTGGAGGTGGGATCCTCTTTTCAGGGTGTTTATTGGCATTGCTGAGACCTCCAGCCCCCTGCTAGCTTTCACTGACACTGCTTCATTGGAGGAGGAGGGAGGAGGAGGGAAGTGGCCTGTGGGGCAGCTGCCCTGGAGCCAGCTCTGTGTCCTGGCTGGGGTGCCCGCGCTTGCTGTGGTCTTGCTTGACCCCTGGCAGATGGTGCAGGGCTGGCTTAAGGCTGCCCCAGCCCCAGCCCAATGGGATGGGGACCAAGAGTAGGCTCAGGATGAAGAGCAGAGGGCTGGCAGTTCCCCTCCAAGGCACAGGAGCAGAGGGGCCACCTGGCCATGCTGCAGGAGGAACCCCTCTTGCCCCACATGCCCTGGAAGAGGGGCTGGAGACCACAGTGCTGGTGGAAGCCACAGGAGCCCTGGGCTCGGTGACACTGGCATTGGCCAGTCTGAGGGGTGGATGTTGGCATTGGGCATGTGCCTGGACCAGGTCCTCCCCTCGCTGTTCTCAGGTGCTGGGGCTGGTGAAGAGCCCACCCAGGGAGCACGAGGCCCACTGGCTGCTGTGACAGCTGAGCTGTGTGCTGTGGGGACATGCTCTTGTGTGTGACAGTGAGAAGGGCCAGACATCCTCAGTGCCACCGGGCAGCCGTGTCCAGGGGGGCTCGCTCCAGCCCTTGCCCGTCAGCCCTGCAGCGCCAGCGTGGGAGGGGTGTCGGCCATGGCAGGCGAAGCAGCAGCTCCCCACCTCCTCAGGACATCCCCTGCAGGTAACTCAGCACAGCTGGCTCCCAGCTCAGGCCATCAGCATTTGTGTGGGACCAGCGTGGGTGTCAGCTGCTGTTCGGGGTTGTGTGCAGGAGATGATGTCTCATGCTCTGTGCTGAGGCTGCTCATGAGGCACCTCCAGGTCACTGGAGTCAGGGAGTCACATCCTGAACGTCCTGATGTGCTCAACTTGAGGCCGTTCTATGTGAGACAGACGTTAGCACCAACACACAAAAGCCTCCTTGCATAAACCAGCTGGACTGATCTGAGAAACACTGGGGAACTCCTCCTCCCCATCAGCTTTGCTGCTCTGCACAGAAGACTCATTTCCAGCCCTTGCCTTTTTGTCCCAACCACGTGGCAGAAGCAGCAATGCCAGCCCTGCTTGTGCCCCAGGGATGGTGCCTGGGCACCTCCAGCCCAGGGACATCCACTGATCCTCCTGGCTGGGAGTCTGGCAGCAGCCAGCCCAGCCCAGCCCAGCTCCAGCCAGGCTCACATGCTCCTGCACAGCACCAGCCAGCTTCCAGCCCCCTGCCAGCCCCAGAGGCCCCCCCAGCACCCTGGCACACACGTGCACACACACATCCCCCCACTTCACTTGGTCAGAGGACAAAAGTGAATGGCTGGTGCCACAGGAGCAGCTGGTGAGCTGTGCTGAGTCAGGCCTGTGCTCTGCAGCACTGCAAAGGCTGGAGCAGCTGCAAAACTCCTTGTTGCTAAATGAGAAAAAGGACGTGCCCTGCACAGGCTCTGCAGGTCAGCCTGTGCCCCTGAACCACAGGCTGCCTGGCAGCAGCTCTAGCAGCCCCACTGCCAGCCGAATGGGCTCTGCCTTGTGTGCTGCCAGCCCCCAGGACACACGTGTCAGGTGGGAAACGTGGGCTGTGGGAGCCCACAACACCCTGGCACATGTGTGCTGACCCTGGCACACACATGCTGACCCTGGGAGCCCACAGTACCCTGGCACATATGTGCTGACTGTGGGCAGGCCACGCTGCACACAGCTGCATGCATGGCTGGGATGCACGTGTGTAGCTGGATCTGATGCCCTGGAAGGGCATTTTCTGGCCAAAACCCCTCACAGACATCCTCAAAAAATACCATGCTGAATGTCAGGCCTGGAGCAGGAGCTCAGGCTGGGCCCTGGAGCAGAGCCAGAGCCAGGTCCTGCCTCCTGCCTCTTGCCTCCTGCAGGGACCAAAGCCAGATGCATCAGAGGGACCAGCCAGACTGCCTGGTGTGGGACAGTCCATCCCAAAGGGGAACAGGGCCTGACCTGGAACAGCACGGGGCCGATTTCTCCTCCAGCATTAATCCTGCTGATCCACACCAGACTCTCCTGTCTCTCAGCTGCAGACGGTGGCTGTTCTCTGACTGCGTGAGCTCTCTGCAGCTCTAATTGCCAAGATAAATATGAGCTGATTATTTCTGTTAAGGAAAAAAATTAGGACCAAAATTAGCATTATCATCTCTTATCAAATGCTGATAACAACATCTCCCAGGTCAGCTTTCTTTCCACGACAAGCTTCTGAGCGGCAGACGAGCAGTTCCCTGCTGTCACATCTGCAGCCCAGGCCCTGCAGCTCAGGAGCTGCTGCAAAGGGATTGAAATTAGCTGGAAAATGACTCTCAACCAGCCTTGCTAAATTACCATGAAAATGTAACAACCCAAGCACAAAGCCTCTTTGCCTCTTTGCTTCTTGCAGCACGGCAGTAAGAACGGCAATGGAATGGTTGTCAGGAGCCAAGGGCTGAGGCTGCGGCACCACGGGCAGCTCGAGGGTCACTGTGCATCAAGGGCTCATCAACAGCCGTCAGGGCAACACAAACCACTGCAGAACACTCCCTCAGCCCTTTGCACTGTCACTGCTGGAATCTGACTCTCTTCCCAAAGTAGAAACTCCTGGGTAACGGCTCTGCTTTCATACAATCACACCATGGTGAGGGCTGGAAGTGACCTCATCCAGCCCCAACTCCCTGCACAAGCAGCTCCCACCTAGATCAGGTCACACAGGAACGTGTCCAGGTGGGTTAGAAGCCCTCCAAGGAAGGAGCCTCCACATCCTCTCTGGGCAGCCTGGGCCAGGCATCTCACAGGGAAACAATTTGTCCTTATGTTTCAATGAAACTGTTTGTGTTGCAGCTTCAGCCCATCACCCCTTGTACTGTTGCTGGATACAACATAAAAAAGTGCTGCCCCAACCTTCTGACACCCACCAGTGAGATATTTGTAACTATGAATGAGCTCCCCGCTCAGGCTCCTCTTCTCCAGACTGAACTGCCCCAGGTCCCACAGCCTTTTCTCAGCAGGAAGATGCTCCAGTGCCCTGATCATCTTGGTGTCCCTGCACTGGCCTCTCTCCAGCAGTTCCCTGTCCCTCTGCAGCTGAGGAGCCCAGAACTGGCCACAGGACTCCAGATGAGGCCTCGACAGATATGGCAGAGCAGAAGGGCAGCAGAACCTCCCTGGTCCTCTGCACCCTTTTTCTTCCATGAGGAGGAAGCTGGTGGCTGCAGCTCTCAGGGAGCTTTTGGTACCTGATGTGTTGGCAGCAGCTGCTGAGGGGCTGCTGCGTTGCCTGGCAGAGGCCCTGAGTGAGGCTCAGACACCAGCCCCGCTCTGGCCCTAGGGAAGGGCAGAATGGTGATTTACAGCTCAAGGGGGTCTGCAACAGCCTGGTCACTGCAGGCCCCCAGTTCCTCAGTGGCATCTCCAGCCCTCCATCACTTCCCTCAGCTGTGGCTACCTGCCCTAAGCCATGGCTGCTTGCCCACAGCCCACACTGGCCTGGGGGCCTTGTCCTGCTCCTCTCCCGCCGTGCCTGACCACAGGCACCTGCAGGGTGGGCACTGCTGCCAGTCCTTGATTGCCAGCTCTTGGTTGTCCTTTAACTGAGAGGTTAAAGAGGATGTTGAAGGCCTCTCTGTTTGCCAGGAGGAAAGCACCTGAAGTTAACCATTAACCATTAGCCATCACCTGACAGAGATGGAAAGGCTGGAAGCTATTTGCCTCCGTGTACACCTTGTGCTGGGGAGATAATAAATCTCATTTAGCCTGGGCAGGCTGCAGGGTTGTAAGGCACAGAGGTAGAGCTCAGCGGGGCTGAGCACCCACATGAGTCCCAAGAGATGAGAGGAGGAGGAGGTGGGGAGGGTGGGCAGCAAAGTGCCCCAGAAGCCTCCACCCCATCCCTGCCTTCCAGACCAAGAGACCTCAAAGCTCATGCACTTGGGGACAGGACTATGTCCTGCTCTCAGGGGCTTTCACAACAGGGCTTCTGGTACTCATGCAGAGGGAGCCCATGGGATGGCATCTCTTGACTCCAATCCTGCAGCTAATTGCAGGTGAGAGAGCTGGGCAGCCTCAACCTCGGCCCCAGGGGAGGCAGAAGAGTTCACACATTGGTTCAGTATCCCTTGCTCAATGTGGTCTGGTCTCTGATGAGTGTCACTTGTGTTGATGTGCCATCCAGGGCCCAGGTAACACATCCCCTTGGCACGGCTCAGGAGCTTGTGTGCGTGGGCAGGCAGAGAGTGGGCAGCATCCAGCAGCAATGCTGGGCAGATGCAGTTGGCACATGCAGAAACCCCACCCCTGGGCTACAGCTCTCATCACCCCTGCTCTGAAGCCAGCAGCAGAGCTGAGGAAAGGGCTTGAGCCCGAATCAGTGCCTGGTCCCATCGTGTCTCGGCCATTGTGCACTGGAGCAGGGGCCATCACTCAGGCAGTGCTGGCAACAGGCTCAGGCTGTGGCCAAGGGAGATGATGACAGAATCAAAGGCTGCACCAGTGGCTCTGGGCTACTGGAGGCACTGGAGAGCCAGTGCAGAGCTGTAGGGAGCAGCAGAGGAGACCCTGAGCTGCTGTGTCAGCTGAGGGATGTTGGGGGAGGAGACCCTGAGCTGCTCTGTCAGCTGAGGGGTGCCAGGGCTGCCTCCTGGCTCACACAGAGCACAAGGGCCTGAGGAAGGAGCTCCGTGGCAGGCTCCTGGAGGGCTGGCATTGGGGTGGGAGTTCCAGGCTGTCAGCTCCTGCTCTTTTGCAGGTGGTGATGCCTTTTTGAGTTTTTTTTTTTTTTTACATGATTGCACCAGCACAACAACACTGAAGAGTCTTTTTTTTTTTGACAGTGCTTCCTGCTTGTGCTTGAGGCTCTCCACCCCCTCACTGCAGATGGGCTGAGGCTGATGGGGATGAGCCTGGTGCTCGGGAGGAATCCCCCAAAGAGCTGTGTGCTGCCTGCCAGCCCCAGCCCTGCAGCTACTGCCCTTGCTGGGACACACAACCTCTGTGCTCCCAACATGAGGGCACAGCACACAGCTTTCCACAAGGGCCTTTTCACCTCAACACCCACATGAAGAACTGTACTGGTGCCCCAACTCTTTCAGCTCCTGGTCCTTGTCACTTCTGACTGCATCCTGGTGCTGGGTGGCCTTGCCCTCGCTGCTTTCTGGAGGGAGAAGCTTGGCTGTGTACCATGGGTGGCTGATAGCTCTGGAGCTGCCCCCAGAGAGGGAGAGGGCCCTTGAGAAGGCTGTGCTAGCCTTCTGATGCCAGAAAGTTGCCGATTGGTCCAGCCTGGGCTGCACATCCTTAGGTCTTGGCTCTCAAGCTTTGGGGATGCTCAGTCTGGCTGTGCACCTAAGCTGTGCAGCTCCAACCTGGTTCCCAGTGTGAGTCAGGAGAGGAAGCAATTAGCTCTGTGGTGAGAAGTCTGATGAGTCATTCCTTCTGCAGGCTCCTCTCCAGATCCAGCACAGGCAGCTGCAGGGAGCAGAGCCGGGACAGCCACCAGGGCAGCTGAGGCATTAGGAGGGAGGTGGCAATGCAGGGACAGAGGTGTGTCAGACCTCCCCAGCTCACTCCTTTGCTGACATTCCTCATCCCTCACCTCCTCTCTTTGCTGCCAAAGGATGCAGAAACTGTCCTCACACTGACACTACCTCCCCATCCCAGCCTGGAGAGCTCTGTGGGTAGATGGGGCTGCATGGTCAGGCTGGTGATGCAGGACCTGGATCTGCAGGATCTGGAACAGGAGGTGTGCCAGAGCAGAGCCTTGCCAAGGAGCTGTGCCAGCTACTGGGCTGAGAAGTGTTATGAAAATGGGTAAAGATGGCAGAATCTGCCCCAAATACGATCCCCTGCAAAGTTCAAATGCTCAAGCTGAGACATTTTTGGGTCAAACTTTCTAAAGGTCACAGCTGAGGGGTCAAGGCCTATGAGAGAGATCAGCTGCTCCAGAAGGCACTGCTCCCCCCAGACTGAGGCTGCAAAGCCAGCTCAGAGCCCCTGCACATCCCATCTCAGCTGCCTGTGCCTGCAGATGGGTTGCTGACCTTCAAGATGAGAGCTGCCCAGACAGCTTCCAGAGAGCGATGCTTCCCCACCTGCCAACAGAGATCCAGGGTACACAGCCAGGCTTTGCATGTGCACGAGGACACACAGAGCTTGCACTGCAGGGGAGCAACAAGTACTGGGCATTGCACTCAGCACACCCCAAACACAAACCAACACCGAGCTCAAACACAAACCAACACTGAGCTTTTGAGGCCAGAAAAACCAGAATGCTGTTTCTAGACTGAGACAGAACCTGCAAATGGGATGCAAAGTCAGAGCTGAGGTTATGCAAGTGCTGGCAAGCCCATGGTTCTCTGGGGATGTAGGATTCTGCTTCAGAGGAACCTGGATCTGCCTTTCTCGTGAGTCCTCTGCCCACACGGTGCTCTCCTTCCTGGCTTCCTCCCAAATACACCAGGTTCTTCTTGCTTCCTGTTGGTTCCTCTCCCACTGCTCCCTCCAGTCATCACCAGAGCTGCTGGGGTTGATGTAGAAATGATGAATGCAGCATTTGCTTGTGATTTCTGTGGGTTTAATGTTTAAGCATTTGCTCCTGTGTGGTGTCTCTTACTTTGGGTGTTACTGAGCAGCCTGGGTGAGAAGGTAAAAAAAAAAACAAAAACCATTCTGGTGGGGATTTGCTAGGTTTAGGGAAACCCAAACAGTGCAATACGTGACAGAGAGGCTGAGAGGAGGCAGGTGGCTTGGCTGGAGGCCTCCAGGCTCAGTCCCCACTCTGCTTTTCTTCTTTACCATCCTCCAGCACCTCTCTCCTCACTGCCCATTCTGCTGCTCCTGTCTCAGTCTCCTCCCTGGATTTCTTACCATCACTTTTGGCCTCAGCTGATAGATGAGGGCAGAGAAAAAAAAGGTAAATATCAACGTCATCCTTGAATCAAAGCATTCTCTGAGAGCAAACAAAGGCAATTTCCCTGGAGATCTGGATCCTTCCTCTCTGCTGCAATGCCTCCAGGCAGTACCAGCTCCTGGTGTCCTCCCAGCCACTGAGACCTCCAGCCCACCCCTGGCTCCTGCTCCCACTGCTGAGCCACAAACCTCCTAGGCCCTGGCAATCTTAGCTGCAGGGGCCAACCTCATCTAGATACCCCAGAGCTCTACCACTCTGATGCTCTCTTATACCTGCCAGGTGGGGGCAGGAGGACTGAAGAGGGGTCCTTGATGCCCCAGGCAATGTCCCATGCCCCCCCACCATGTGGGATGGGAGCTGCAGGCTGTGAGCAGCCCCTGTTCCAGCCATGGCTCAGTGGTGCCCAGGCTGGGCTGCCAGCCCCACATGCAGACCAGGTGCCACCCAGAGCAGGTGCCACTGGCTTGTGGCTCATTAGCACTCATTAAGCTGCAGCCAGAGAGCAAAGTGTGTTCACACAGGCTGCAGAGGGGATGCAGAGCCAGAGGACTGCATTTCTGCTCACTGTAGGCAGACCTGTGCCCAGGACACAGGTCTCCTGGTGACCCTCCCTCCCTCCCTCCCTTTGTCAAATCCAGCAGCCCTCCCAGAGCTTGTCCAGCCATCTCTCCTTCCCCATAGTGTGTGTCACAGTTAGTGAGGGTAGAGGGAGTGGTGCAGATGGCATGAGGAAAACAGCAAAACACACAATCTGGTTGTGGAAAGCTGATATGAAGCAGAAACCTCAGGAGAGCTGAGCAGAGAAGGAGGTGCAGGTCCCTGCACCAGCTGTGATGAGACAGGAATGGTCTTCAGTCAGGAGGGGCTGTCCTCACACCACCTTCCTCAGGCTTGCTCTCAGCTCCCCAGTCACAGAGGATCTGTCTGCATGAAGATGGCTGTATTCCAGCCAAGATCCTCAATGCTGTAGCATCCACTGTCTGTAGAAACAAGGCTATAACGGGGCTGGAAGGCCCTGAGCTGGTGGATGGCTTAGCCAAATCGCTTCCCCAGCCTGTACATTGGTCTCTCTACCACTGAAGCAAAATGGGGCTCCTTTTACACACCAGTGGAGAACACCTTTGATCTGAGCTGTGTAAACATTGCTTGTTCACAGGCCATATCCTAAACCCATCCAGGCAGCTACCCAGGGCAGGTAGGCACAGCAGGGACTGTGTGTGCTGGGGAGGGCAGTGCTCAGGTCCCAGCTGCAGCAGCTCAGCACCCTGTGCACAAAGCCGCATCGTGCTCGGAGGATGCAAAAGCTGACAGGGAAATACAGGCATTGCTGCAGCAGACGTGACATTTGGAATACAGCCACATCTGAGCAGCTACCAAAGCTGTCAGAAAACAAGGGAAGAGTTGAATGTAAGACATGAATGAGCATCCAGAGAGAGAGAGAGAGAGCAGAGGGAGATGCAAGAGAAGCCGAGTGCCAGACGGCAGCTGCCAGAGCCCATTCCTGTGCTGGGCCAAGCGCAGGCTGCAGGCAGGGAGGCCCAGAGCTGAGCTGGGACGTGCCAGCCCGAGGCTCAGCTCTGCTCGTGTGTCACTTGGCAACTCTGTCACACTCCCAGGGATGCACGTGAGCTTAAATCCCTGTCTCCTTCCAGGGCGAGCTGGCTGCTCCTGATGTCCCCTCACCTAGGAGACACCAAGGAGAGGGAATGGCCTGTTTTGTGAGGGAGTGGCAGGGATCCTGGAGCTCTGCCCTGGGAGGGATAACCTGCCAGTCAAGAGTATCCAGGTTGGAAGGCAACTGTTGTGGGTGATGTGGTTGTGTGGTGCCTGCTGGAAGCGACCTGATCAAGGAACAGGAGATGAGGCTTTCTGCAGACAGTGGGAAGCAGCAGCCTCACATTTGCAGCCCATGGCCTTCACAGGAGACTTTAATCCCTGCAGTATCTGCTGCAGAGACAGCACAGCACAGTGCAAGCAATCTAGGCCATCTGTGGAGTGCTCAGGCACAGCTCAGCACACTGGGAACCTGCAAACACTGTGTCTTCCCACTCAGGCTGCTCCTGCCCCACAGGAGCTCCCAGCTCTGTGCACACAAGCACCAGAAGCACTCTAAAGCCTCTTCGCAAGGTTTCAGGCTGCTCTCAGCTGAGCAGCTCTCGAAGTGTTTGCTTTTCCTATTCTTGCTCCAGAGCCTATTTGCATTTTCATACCCCCAATATCTCAGTAAGGTTCAAGGGGTCTCGAGGGAGCCCAGCTCAGTTATGTCATATAAGCAACTTGTGTTCGATTAAAGCAGTAGAAGTGTTGAACTGGATCAGTAGTGCAGCCAGGGTGTGTGGAAGGCAGAGGGGTTTGTTCTCAGAAAGGCAGGGCAGCTGAGAAAGAGGGACAATAGCTAGCAAGGAGGGCAAGGGGCTCAGATGCCTTCCTGTGCACTGAAGCACAGGGACTGCCAGGCTGATGCAAAGGCTGGCTCTGGGAAACTGCTCTGCCCTTGAGGGAGAGGCTCAGGGAGCCCTGGCCCTGGGCAGGGAGGTGGGCTGAGAGCTCAGGGAGCTGGGTTGAGAGCTCAGGGAGCAGCCCTGACACAGCAAACAATGTGGATGGGAGTGAAGAGTGAAGTGAGAGTCAGCCCTGCTCAGATGTGCCACACCTCCAGGCTGGTAGAAGAGAGACTAGATAGGTAATTAAAACCTATAAAAGAACATCCAAAAACCCAGATCTCTCTTCAGTGAGGGCCAAGGTTGTTGGCTGCAGTCATTCATGGGAATACAGATGAGAAAACCAGGGAACTTTGGCCTGTGCTGACCTTGCTTCTGCTCATACAGGAGTTGTAACCATCCCATGTAAAGGAGATCCCTTACCCATCAAGCCCGAGCACAGCTGCCATGCACAGCCACAACAGGGCAGTGGCACAGCAATCTGGTGTGCACTTAGGGAAACTGAGGCACAGCAGGAGGCTCTGAACACTCTGCAACGCTGCTGGTACAAACGTGGGTCGTTCTCCATACTCCTGCAAACACGTGCCTCTGCAAGGTCACGATGCTCAGGGGGTGAGGAGCAGCAGCTCCCTCATGTTTGACATCATCAGCTGGAAACGTGGCTCTTGCTTTCTCACTTGTCTGGAGCTTCATCTGTGTTCACAGCCAAAGCCACTCCACCCAGCCCTAGTTTGGGGAGGTGACAGAGTAGGAGGAGAGGACAGCTGATCAAAGCTGATCAAAGCACTCCAGCAGGTCATGCTGGAGGACAAACTCCTTTTGACTGCATCCCATCAATCTAAATAAAGGGATCACAGTTTCCTTGTTAATTGACTCCATTAAGGATGATTGTGAATCACTGAGCTAGTCCAAGCACAGGTTTGGCTGAGGAAGAGGAGTGTGTTGTGCACAGAAACAGTTTCAATGTCAAAATCAGCCAGCCAACAGCCTGGGATGGATGGGCTTTGCATCCTTGAGGCTCTCAAGCTTGGGAGAAAACATCTTCCCACAAAGGAGGGATCCCCCCAACTGAAGGCTGCCCAATTCAGGGTGCCCTAAGAACCATCATCTCTGTGTGGTGAGACTTCCATCCTCGCAGCAGGTCAGTAAACTGTCCTCAAGATGCACAGGAATGAAAGGCCAAACTTGGTTTGCCTTTTTTTTTTTTTTTTTCTGTTGAATTCTATCCTGAATTAGAAGCTGATTGAGACAGCAGCAGACTGGGATGCTGGTTCTGCAGTGAAATGAGGTGAACTCAGCAGTGCTGAAGGCAGGGCAGGGAGTATAACTACTTTTTGGAAAGGTTGGATTAATGGGTTCATCAAAGTGTTTGAAAGTATTAATTGCTCTCAAAAGTGATGTTCCTCCTCCTCCCTCTGCTTTCCTTGGCAACAGCATTTCCATTTGCAGTTGTGTTTGTGCTTGTCCTCTAATACCTTATGCCTGTGGTGCTCATAGCTCAGGACACTCAAGGCTGGATGCAGCTTCTCCCCATCAGCTCCTTTGGGGTGCTCACAGCTTCCTCTGGAGCACCCAATGGTGGCCAGTGCCAGAGACACCGGCTGAGGCTGAATTCACCCCGGGGGGAAACTGAGGCAGGAGCTCCCAGGGAAAGTGCCCAGGAAGGAACTGGGAGATGCTTTGAACCTCACATCATATTTTGTCTACTTGACTTTCTGTGTCCCTTGCTGGCACAGCTCCTCTCCTACGTGGTGTCTGTCTCCAAGCATCAGCTACGCTCGTTCCTCAGCAGAGCAGCTCTGCCCACCTCAGTCCTGCCTCAGCCCTGCTTCAGCCCTGCCTTTCCTCATAGGAGAAGGGGAAAGAAAGGAGAGGAGCCTTGGAAAGAAGAAAACATGACAAAACAGGCAAACCCTGGTCATTCAGAGGTGAGGTTTGCTTCATTTCCCTTCTCTTGCAATCTGGAGGGATTAGCACCAGCCAGACAAGAGGCCTGCCAGCGCCCTTCAGCAGCCTGGCCCAGCCTGGCTGCAGGTGACTTCCAGCCACGGTGGTTTCCTGGAAGCGTGGACACCTCTGCAGCGCCCTCCCACAGCGAGGGCAAAGGAGGGGCAGAGAGGATGCTGCTCTGGGAGCTTTTCTTGCCCAGACAATGGATGTCCCTCAGCAGGCTGCTGGACCCCAGCAGCCGTGTCCCCGGCTCACCTGGGCATGCTGCCAGGGGCACACACTCGTGCTGCTCCTCGCTGCCAGGGACACACACTCATGTGGATCCTCACTGCCAGGGGCACACACTCGTGCTGCTCCTCGCTGCCAGGGACACACACTCATGTGGATCCTCACTGCCAGGGGCACACACTCGTGCTGCTCCTCGCTGCCAGGCCCTCAGGAGCACAGCCACGAGCCCAGCACAGCCCGTGCCCTGGCTCACAGCCTGCCGTGGCCCAGCACCACACAACAGGGCAGCTCAGGGCAGCTGGGCCCTGCCAGGGGTGTGCACGGAGCAAAAGGTGGCCCTGAGCGCTCAGAGTGTGCTGTTTGGGCTTTTGGAACATTCACCCTTTGTTCTCAGCTAATGCAGGGGAGCCTTTTCCCAGGGACACTGCCCTTGGCTCTCTGGGCTCTCTCTCAGCAGCCTTTCCAGCCCATCTCTGCCATGCCAAGGGCAGGGGGAAACACTTTGCTTTTGGGTGAGAGTGGAGCTCTGCACCAGCTTCCAGGAGATGGAGCTCCAGGGGGGTCTGGAGCATTGTAGGGCTGTGGAGACTGATGATGGATGTGTGCTGGTGAGAGGCTCCCAGAGTTCAAATGCCTCTCGGGGTTGGTAGGTGGCTGGTGACCTCTCTCTGAGAAGCAGAACGGATCCCCTTCCCTTCTCTTCTTTGTTCTGGGCTCTTGCCAAGGTGAGCAGGGGTTGTGATACCAAAACACAGTCCTTCTCGTCCAGCTTCGTGTGTCTCACATCAAAGGAGAGGCACTCTCTGTGCTGGAGAATGGAAAGGCACCAAAGAAAGATTTAACTGCCTTGCCTAACGAGGGAAGGAGAGCAGGAGAAACTCACCTCTCTCTCACTCAAAGTCCCCAGGCAACACCAGGAGCCTGGAAGGAGCTTGGACTCTCTCTGATCTGATAATCTCACCACTTATGAGAGAGATGCAAATACAGAGTCAAAAGGGCTGAGGAAAACCAGACAGGCATAGGAAGGGCTGGAAAGGTAGTATCGTGCTGTCTGGTTTCTTCTTCAGCATAAGTGACTGAAGGGGTGACAAGAAGCAGTGACTAAAGGGCAAAGCCCAAAGTGCCCAGCTGCTTCACTCCCTGCCCTGGCACCCACATGGGCTCCTTCAGCCCTCAGCTCCTTCTGCCACCCCCGGGAAGGCCAGACATCGGAGGGGACACGTGGTGTGAGTCTGCTTGCCAGGACCATCAGCTGCAGAGCACCTGCCAGGAGCTGTGGAAATGCCCCAGGGATTGGGGTTGGCACCTATGGCACTGCTCTTCCCTCATCCCCAAGTAATGAACACAGCAGCCTGTGCACAGGGATGCCTTGATGGGCCTCGGGGCAGCAGCCACTCTCCACACCCGCAGGACCCAGGCAGGGAGAAGCTCTGGAGGCCCCCGGTGGAGGCCTGATGGGAGGGGAAGGAGGGTCACCGTGCCTCAGGGAATTCTGGCACTTCCAAATTCCTCCTAAGGCAAACAGGTGAAACCGTCACATTCATGTTTTCATGCCAGAAGTCATTCTGGAAGGGTCAGACTGGCCCAGGCTGCCCAGGGAGGGTGTTGGAGACTCCTTCTCTGGAGGTTTCCAAACCCACCTGGACACATTCCTGTGTGACCTGATCTCTGTGGGACCTGCTTTAGCAGGGAGCTGGGCTGGATGATCTTTAGAGGTCCCTCCCAACCCCCACCATGCTGTGACCCTGTTGTATTGCCACACGTTGGTACGTTTCCTTCTGACACTGCAGTGAAGACATTGCATTAGGATATAATTCACCATGTGAAGCATGCTCCTGGAATAAAAAGGTTTGCTAAAGGAAGGCTTTCACTGCAACAGCTCCCAGAGAAAGGTCCTGGAGGAAAATACTCGCCAGCTCTTGTGTGAGCTGATTTATCTCAGACTGAGGTGGCTCATGGGGGGCTCTCCTGGCCCGGGGGAGGGGGTCTGCACCCTGCTTTTGGCAGCCGCGATGTGCAGATGTGGGTGAGCAAAGGAGGTTACAGCCTCAGAGGCGGCTGCACAGCGTTGCTGACTCCGAGGTGCTCTCTGGCACCCTCAGGTGACCGGTCCCTGGAGTTGGTGGAATGTGCAATGAGCAGCATCTGATGGCTTCACATCGATTCCCTGGCCCTTCCCTCGTTTCTCCTGGTGTCGATATTCTTCCAGAAACAAACTTTCTCCCTCTGCTCAGCACGAAGGGCTGCCAGTCCTGCTGCAATGTGACAAACACCCACGAGAAGGGGCTCCCCTTGAGCAGAGGGGCTTGGCAGAGGCACCTCAGGGTGCTCGTGGGCTGGGCAGCAGAGGGGGAGGCGCAGAGGAGTGACTGGGAGCATATTCAGAGGCACTTGACGTGCACGTATCATAAAAGCCAATTAGCCACGTGTGACAGATTGGAAACCTCTTGTGTGTCGTTTAAAAAAAAACCCCACCCATGTTTTCAGCTTGTCTGCCTTTGGAGAGCTTCTCAATAACACAGTTTCAGTGGGGCTGAGCAGTCACAGGCATCCCGCCCACGCCTGACATTTCCCATCACATCATCTTCCTTCTCATTTCCAGCAGAGAAAAAAAAAGAAACAACCCCCCTCCAAAAAAAAACCCACCTCAACATGACTTATTATTTGCAAGTCAAGCCAAATACAGCTTCATCCACAACTGTTGGAGGCTGTGCTCCACTGCAGCACCCACAGCCCAAGGGACTGCCCCACACCAGCTCCCAGAGCCCGTGGTCTGTCCAGCAAACCAGCTCAGGAAAGACAGGGACATTGTAAAGTCTGATGTGTCTTCATGCAAATAAAGCAGCAGATTTAACCCTTCCTGGGCTGCAGCCGATGGCTGTGGCCTGTCCTGGCCATCAGGACTGCCGGGGCTGGCTCACTGCAGGAGGGAGGGCAGAGGTTTGGGGAGCTCTGGTAGCAGACAAGAGCAGCACAGGAGAGCAGGCAGATGGGCAGATATTTCTATGAGAAGGTGCTGAGTGTGTGTGTTGGTTTGGGCTGGAGTAGAGTTAATTTTCTTCACAGTAGCTGGTCCAGGGCTCTGGTTAGGATTTGTGCCAGGAACGGTGTTGGTCACACAGTGCTGTTTGGGTTACTGCTGAGCAGGGCTTGTCAAGGCCTTTTCTGCTCCTCACCCCACCAGCAAGGAGGCTGGGGGGGCTGGCAGGGGACACAGCTAGGACAGCTGACCCCAACTGACCCCAGGGATGTCCCAGGCCACAGGATGACCTGCGCAGCATGTCAAGCTGGGGAAGAGAGAGGAAGGGGAAGACATCTGGAGTGGTGGTGTTTGTCTTCCTAAGTCACAGTCACGTGGGATGGATGCTGCTGTCCTGGGCATGGCTGACCTGACCTGCCCATGGGATGTGGGCAGGGGATTCATTGCTTTGTTTTGCACATGTGCTCAGCTGTTGCTCTCCTTTTAAACTGTCTTTAACTCACAAGTTTTCTCACTTTTCCCCTTCTGATTCTCTCCCCATCCCACTAGGTGAGAGGTTGCTTGAGGCTGAGCTGGCAGCTGAGCTTAAGCCAGGACACCATGAGGAGCCACATCCCCAGCAACCTGGGCATGAGGTGGTCCCGGCTGGGGGTAGGCAGGAGGCACAGAACCTCTCTGCCACATCCCTATCCCCACCATAGCCAGCACCAAGGGCACTCATGGGTCCAGCACCCTGAGGGGACCACAGGCCACCTCCTGCCACAGCCCAAAGCCCAGGGAGGGGAAACTTCCCCATGCACAGAGAGCTGGTGCTTCTCCTGCCAAAGCCAGGGAGCGGGCAGGGCTGTTGCTCTTCACTTTACATTCAGCTGCTGGTTATAATGATAAGGGCTTGTGGCTCTGACAGGTCATCAGAGGAAATAGTCAGCCATGTGGGATGAAGAGGCTGCCACGCAGTCCTGGCCTGCTGCGTGCTGGCCAGCAGCGGCCCCACAGTGACCATGGGCACGGAGGAAGGTGGGTAGGAAATTTCTATAGCCCCTTGCAAAGCCACACACAAAACCACAGCCCCTTAAAGGGCTTAGAGACAGCAGAAAGGAGGAAAACACCCTGACACCGTGAGCCTTTTGAAGTCTGATGATATCGAAGCCAGTTACGTTTTTGACTCTTCTTCCTATCGTCTGGCTCGGCTGTTGGCAGAATTTGATGCTGGCAGCACTGGAGAAGAAACACCATGTGAAGAGAATTCCAGTTTCCAAAGAGCTGGCTTCAAATGGCTGTGATTTTGCTTTCAGCTGGACCGACACCTTTTGTTGAATAATGCATCTGGGATGACACGCTCTGCTGCAGGGAGAGGTCTGGCACACAGCCCTGCCCTGCCTACACCCCGCTCAAGTGCTATTTAGTGGCTTCCAGGGGATTACAAACAGGGGGTGGGCTTTGTCCTGGCTCTCTGCACAGCAAAGGATGTCATGATTCTCCAGGAGAGAGGGTCTGCAGATGGATCTTTGTGTTACTACATGCAAATAATCTCCATCTGAAAGTACCTGCTGCTCAGAACATGGAATCTAACATTCCACTAACAATTGCCTCTCTTATCTGACAAACCTTGCAAAGAAACAACACAACTCTAACAGGAGGTGAGGGCAGGAGGATGTGTTGCTGTGGAAGCTGCTGCCCTGGCTGCCTGGGTGGGCAGTGCCGTGGGCCAGGGTGCCGGGTGCTGCCTGTGTGTGAGCTGCAGCCATCGCCGTGTCCTCAGCCCATGGGGCAGCTGGGGCCATCCTCCCTGGCACAGCTGCCTCTGCCCACCCTCCCTGAAAGGATTTGCTACACACAATGGTGGAATCTTGCAGCTTCCAACAGAACCAGCCCTGAAAGAGCCCAGCTTGGCGTTCGGCGTGAGGTAAAGACATCAACACGGGATGAGCTGTTCTGTGCTGCCCAGTGGCACTGGGGGGGGGTTCAGCCCAGTGTCCACCCAGTCATAACATCACTCCCCCCCCCTAAACTGGACAGGAGGGAGAGAGAAATACAACAAAGAGCTTGTGAGCTGAGCTGAGGAGGGAGAGATCACTCGGCAACGAGTGTCATGGGCACAACAGACTCAACTCAGAGAAAAAGGTTTCATTTGTTAAAGAAACAATAAAAGCAGGGAGATGAGAAATAAAACCATCTTAAAACACCTGCCCCTCCTCTGCCCAGGACTCTTCTTCCTTCCCTCCACCTTAACACCGTGTTGTTAAGGCAGTTCAGTTAATCACACACAGATGGTGCTTCACTCCATCATCCACACACCTGGACCTCATACTGATCATTTAACCTGTCTCCTGTGATCTTTTGACCTGGTGACACCTGGGGAGCAGCTGGGGTTTGGAGTGAGGCTGCACAGCCCTCTGCAGGGCTGGTGCACGGGCAGCACTCGCTGCAGTGCCCACAGAGGGGGCTGGGGCTGTGCTGGGAGATGCTGTTTGTGTGCTGTGGACATGCTGTGTGCCCAGAGGCACACCTCCTCTACCTCAGGAGGGTCCTGGTCCATTCAAGCAAAATGAAGGCTTTAAAAGACACCCAGGCTGTGCCTTCCAGAGAGGTGCTCCTCAGGCCAGCCAGCCTGAGGTGTGCCCCAATCCCTGCATCCATCCATTTCTGGAAGCTCAGCCTGGCTCTGCATGGTGCCTCCCTGCCCGAGCTGCTGCGTGGTGCTGAGCTTCTCCTCCCCAGAGAATCAGCCTGGCTGCACTGTCCCAGCCACAAGCACAGACCCTTTCACTGCTCCTTCACTCCAAGCTGTCTCTTTGCAGAGTGCTGGCGACCTGACTGCAAAGGACAGGGCAGGGCCGGTGTCTGGGTCTGGGGTACTTCAGTGCTGAGGCTGTGCTCATCTCTACACCCTGGGTGACGTTACTGTCACAGGACAAGCAGCTTTGAGAGCAATTGGATTTCACAGAGTATGTTCTGAGTGCCAGGGCACCTGCAGAGGTCTCCATCCCCAGCTGCACTGGCACTGACTGCACCATGCCACTGGTGCTGACACAGGATGGGAGCTCCATGGCTCACACGTGGCTTCCAGGGCTGGGAGAGATGCCTCAGCCCTGTGGGAAAGTGCCAAGGAATACTTCAGTCAAATACTGGCATCCCAAAGAGGGAAAAGTGGGAAAACCCCAATCCGTGTCTAACTTTTGCAAGTGATTTCAGCCCCGAAGGCACGTGAAAGGCCCTTGGCACAGTGGGCAGAGAAAGAGGATGGGGATGCAAGGTTGGGAGCAAAGGAAGGGGCCTCGGGAGGTAGAGAAGGCAGAGGCATTCCCTCTCACCCTGGGCAGCAGCTACAGCCCAGAAATGTCTCAGTCCTTATTTTCTGCTGAGGACAAAAGCCATCAACAAAGTCCTAATTAAAAAACAACCGTGAAGTAAAAAGCACAGCTAATTGCTTTTTGACTGCAGAACAAAAGCTGCTCCTCTGCTTAATTACACTGTGAAAATAAGAAGAACTGAAACAGGAATTATGAGTAATCACACAAGCAAAGAAACCAGAGTGAATGCCTACAGAAACCTGACTGCACGCCCCAGCACAAAGAGCAGGCAGCAGCTATAAGAGGGGGATGACAGGGAAAGCATTTAAGACTCATTACATTGAGCTAATTGGCTGCTCCTCAAGTACCTTCCTCCTCAGGCACTCCAAGCACCTTGTGCATCCTGGTGAAATGAAGCTCCACAATACTCCAGAGGAGTTCTACAGGTCAAAATCAGGGCTGGTTCTGGCAGGAGGCTCAGCAGCAGGATGGCTCACTGACCCGGCCAGGACATCAGCCCAGGCTCTGCAGGGCAGGAGCCCACAGCAGCTCTCCCCAGAGCAGAGCTTCCCCACACACAGGTGCCATGGGCTCTCCGTGGAGTGGGCTACACTCAGGTTCTTTTCTGGGCAGCAGATCCCTGGGATGAAGACCCCAGAGACCCCCAGCCCTGCAGCTTGCCTTGTGCCAAGCCCAGTGCTACATGGTGGCTCATGCTAAGTGAGCTGGGTGGACTGTCTCTGAGGGAGGTTCTGGGGCTGCAGCACTGCTGGGGAAAAGATCATTTGGTTCCTAGAATAATCAAAGGGGGAAAGGAGGTGGGGAGATGGGAGGAGGAAAGCAGGCTACACTGAAAGTCCCGGGCTCCACATTGGAGGAGCGAGTCCCGGGCTCCTGGGGGCTGCAGGGAGATGACGATCAGGAAAGGGAGAAACAGGCAAATTAACTTTTCCTTACCTAGAAAAGCAGCTAACTTGCAGAGCTCCCCATGCCATCAGGTCCTTGTGTTGAGTGTGAGCTGTCAGGCCATGGGGAGGGGGCAATGGCAGTAAAGGCTGTCTCCTCCCCAAGTCATTGTCCAAGACACAACTCCACCAAGAAGAAAGCCCACTGTCATCCCAAGGGCCCAGAGTCAGCTTGGACAGCTGGGTACAGGAGAGCAGCAACACAGAGGAGACACCTGGGCCAGGGTCAGTGTTTCCCAGTGGTTAAAGCACAGGGACATGGCTCAGCCCACAGCACTGACCTCCTTTCCCATCTGATCTTGTTCTGGTGGCTTTTATGATTTGCCCCACGCTGCTGGCTTTCCTGTAGCACAGGGTGCGTCCCAGTGGGATCGCAGGGCAGTGCGACTCTTTTTTGGGGCTAGTTCTTGCTAGTGGAGTGAGCTGATGCTGCCAGGTGTGCTCAGTGACAAGGACGTTCATGCGGGACCTGGCTGCAGCTGCTGACTTGCACCAATGGGCACAGGTACAGAGGGAGGAGGAAAACACAGAGAACACAAATGGAGCCATCCCTGCGTGGGCCAGTGCTCTGACCATTCATTTACCACTGAATTTCAAGGCTCTAGAAAGGACTTGCAGCCAGAATAAGGCAAAAGGCTGGTGGGTCTCTGTCATGGTTTAGCAAGGAGTTGCTTTTGCTTAGTAACAGGGGGAGCGGGTTGCAGTGAAGACCCGGTAAAAGTTTTTTAGACTCTCCCCCGACTCCTGGGGTCAGACCCACCCCCGGCCCGGCTGGGCCAATCTGGCGCCTCTGCGATCACTATTTAGGGACGGGAATTTGAGGTGCCAGGCAGGAGGTGTAAGAGTGGTACAAGATGGAGGCGACCATGCGGACCCCACAGTCGGAGAAGGAGGAAGGATGGAGCATCAGACCAGAGACCCCTCTGCAAGCCGTGGTGAGAGTGCAGCCGGTACCCCTGCAACCTATGGATCAGCAGCAGCAACTTCATGTGAGTGTGCCCGGACGGGCCAGAGACTGTGTGGGGGAGGCGGTCATGGCACAGGACATGCTGGAGAGCCTGTGCACCGCAGAGCAGCCCCACACGAGAGGCAGAGAGGAGCAGCAACTTTTGGGACAAATGAGCATCGGTACAGCCCGTGCAGGGCTTTGGGACAAATGTGCGTCGGTGCAGCCCGTGCAGGGCTGCCATGTGTGTGTGGTACCTCACGGACTTGCAAGGAGGACTGGTGCGGAACCCACTTGCCCTGAGGTGAGACAAACGGCAGAAGCCACCAGGAACGGACTGACTGAAACCCCCACTCCCTGCCCCCCTGGGCCGTTCAGGGGGGCCGGAGGTATAAAACACCGGGATCAGGGCTCTGAGCCCGGGAAGAGGAGAGGGGTGGGGAGCAGGTGGTCTTAAAGGGCTGGTCGGACTCTTCATCTCTGTACCATTCTGTGTTGTTTTGTTTTGGTTCTGGTTTTTGGGGTTTTATGTTTTAGTTGGTATTAAATTGTTTTCTGTTTTCTTCCCCAAGCCGAGTAGCCTGGTCTATTTTGTCCTGCACCTTAAGCGGCAATTAAGCTCTCCCTGCCCTTTAGCAATCCTTAAGTCTTCGGTACTTGAGGCTAATCGTGGTCTTTTGTTCCCTGAATGGGCCTAAACCACGACAGTCTCTCAGCTGTGGGTAAGGTCAGGTATGATTCCTGCTGATCTTCTGAGCACTCTGCTGTTTCTGCACATACTGCTCTGAACATCACCCTGCTTGTAAGGGGAGCCGTGGCAGCTGCTGGGCAAGAAATCCTGTGGTAACAACCACCTGAACTCCCTGGAAGAGACCATTTTGATCCCTTGCACCAAGCCACACAGCCCCTTGCTCTGCCCAATCTCTTCCTCACCCTCCTCTGCTTGTGGAACTGCCTTTAGGCCATCCCATTCAGTGTCAGAGGTGGCACATGCCGAAGCCATCAGAGTGTGGTTTGTTCTGTTTGCATGTGCCTCTTGGCATTATAGATTTGGCCTTTGTCTTTATTATTTGTGTCTCTAATTCTTCTCCTACTAAGTACATTAGTTGCTATGGAAACAATTATTTCATTGGTGTGAGTAATCTTCATGACAGCCACAAAAGCAGCAAAAAGTCACTTCATGTGCTGCACCTTCTACTTAATTCAGTTAGTTGCTAATTAGCTCTTCCCTTGAAAGCAGTCAAAATCTCTGCCACCAATCATCTGTAGGGAAGAACAGAGGGGTTTGACTGGCTGCTTTGATCATTTTATGCTAAGTTTGCATGAATCAGAGAAACCCACCAGGCAGATGCTGGAGCACCAAGCACCGTTCTGTCCCTTTGTGGAGGAGGAGCAGAGGATGTCAGCTGGAGGCAGGAAGCACCCAGCAACCCACCAGTGCCTGAACCACCCAGCAGAGCAGAAAGGGCCTGTGGAGTCCCAGCCTTATGGAGCTGACAAGGTCCCTGTGATGCACACAGAGTTCCAATTGTCAATGTCCCTGTGATGCACAAAGAGATCTGCACCTCAGGAACGGGACGGGGGTCTGCTGGGGCAGGCAGGGCTGGGACAAGCAGGGCTGAGCCCACAGGGGTGCCAGGTAGCCACGGCTCAGGCAGAGGGATGGGCAGGGAAAGGCTGGGCAGAAGGCCCTTGCTCTGAAGCCCAACGAGCCGTCCTGCAGTGAGCAACGTCAGCCAGGCCTGAGCCGAGCCCAGAGCAGATGGACAGAGGCTGGAAAGCAGATGGAGGGAAGGGAATTTGGGCATTATTTGAAGGCCCCTGAAGTGGCACATTAAGGAAAACACACATCAGAGGCAGCTGAGAGTGAAACCAGCCTACAGCAGCCACACAAGAGCAGCCAAAGTGCTGCTACGGCTGGGCAGTGAGTCACAACCTGCTCCAGTCACCAGTGGGGCTGAAGGACAGTCAGAGCTCCTGACTGACACCCTGCCACAAGCTCATACACCCACTCAGAGACCGACAGAGATGGCAGCTGCTCCCAGCACTTGATGGCATCCTGCCCATCCCACTCCAGGGCTGGGACCTCCAGCAGCCCCTGGGCCAGTCTGCCTCACCCTCACCCTCAGCAGCAGCAGCACAGCTCCCTCCTGGGGCTTTCTCAGCCAGAATCCCCGGTGCTGGTGGCACGGCCCTAGCGCACAGAGCAGCCCCGGCAGGGCACAGCTCCGCAGCTCCCAGGGGCTTCTTCCCATCTCCCCCATCACCTTCTCCTTCCCTGGCACCTCCCCGCCAGCCCTGTGGCTGCCGGGGGCAGCGGGTCTGGCTCCAGCCCCAGCTAACGAGCCGGGACCCCGCGGGCTTGGTACGGCGCTGCGGGGCTCAGTCCGGCTGTGCGGGGCTCGGAATGATGGTGCAGGGGCTCAGTCCGGCTGTGCGGGGCTCGGAATGATGGTGTAGGGGCTCAGCCCAGCTGTGCGGGGCTCGCTCGGAATGATGGTGTAGGGGCTCAGCCCGGCTGTGCGGGGCTCGGAATGATGGTGTAGGGGCTCAGCCCGGCTGTGCGGGGCTCGGAATGATGGTGTAGGGGCTCAGCCCGGCTGTGCGGGGCTCGGGACGGCGGTTCAGGGGCTCAGGACAGCGGGACGGGGCGAGAGCTGCGGGACAGAGCGCGGGGTGCGAAGCGCCCGAATCCGGAGAGACTTTGCTGTGTGTACTTTGGTTTGTGCAGCCCTCTGGCGGGCAGGCAGCAGTGTACCAGGGCAGCATAGCGTGGGCAGGAAAGGAAAAGTAACCCAAAGCAGTCTTTAAAACGAAAAACGCCAGTGAAAGAAAACCAACTTCCTCAGAATCCCCGGTGTGGAAGGTCTGTGGCAGCCAAGAGCCCCCAGCCCTGCTCTGCCCCGGGGGCACAGCAGCAAATCACATTTTCATCAGGAGAAGAAGCAGCTGGGAATCCTTGCCCTGTGTGTATCTGCATGTGGGAGACACATAGGGAAAAATTATCTTTCACCTTTGATGTCTTTGTAAGGTACAGTTTGGGGATTCAGGCTTGGAGACACCCCAGAGCAGAGGAGTTTTAGTAAAAAGTCTGTAAAGTACATCCACAAATGTCCATAAAATGTCTGTTGAGTCCATTTGGTGCATGACTTTGGGCTGCATGTGTTAGGGCTGTCACTCAGGACAGGAGAGGTGGGGTGTTGTGTGGAGTCACAGCATCAGCACCAGCTCAGGGCCGTTCACTGCTGCACTGGCACTGCTGCTGAGAGGCTTCTCCAGTGGTTTGTGTGGTTCCTGCTACACTAATTCCTATCACATGGAACTCAAATCACAGGTTACAACAATTTCAAGGTATCCATCCACACCCCTGGTCCTTTTGAACCTCACTGTAGGGCTCAACATTGCAATTAACTCTTACTCTTGCATCTGCTCCTGCTTGGACTTATCTACAGGCTGCAGTCCCTTAGGGGTGTACCTGCTCTGAGGGGAGCTTTATCTAGGAGCCACAGTCTCCTCAGGGGTATCTGCTGTGACATAGATTCATCCACAGCCATAGTTGTTTTGAGGTGCACCTGCTCCAGCATGGCCTTCCCCATGGCTGCAGAGCCTCCTGGGTGTCCCTGCTCTGCTATGGGCTTGTCCATGGCCACACACTGTGAGGTGCTTCAGCACGGCCACATGCACAGCCAGCCATGCTTTATGGTCTGCTTGCTGCAGCCTGCACTTACCCACAGTCACCGCAGCTTTGAGATGTCCCTTCTCCAACATGGACTTATCCTTAGGCCACAACCCCTTCAGGGGTACCTTCTGCAGCACAGGCATAACCACAGCCACAGATGCTTTGAGTTACACCTGCTCTGGTGTGGAGTCTCCCACAGCCACAGACACTTTGGGTTGTCCTGCTGCCACTTGGGACTCATCCATGGGTGAGACCCCAGCTCATGCTGGAGCCCGAGACTGGAACCAGCAGCAGTGCCCCAGCCCTCTGTCAGTGCAGGCACATCGCAGTGGCTGTTATCAGTGTCCCCAAGCACAATTGAGCTGGGTGATAAGCCCCACAGCAGCACAGCCAGCAGTGACAGCAAGAAGCAGCCACGAGCCAGTACTGGACTCTGACATACAGGGAGCCCCATGGCAAGCACAGGAGCCTGCCAATTAATGGCTAAAGAGCAGTAACAGCTGTAAATTCCATTTATCACATTCCAATCAAATCTGTTCTTACCTCAACCCCTTCATGCCCCATGTTGGGAGCTGAAAAGGACTGTCATGGCTCAAAGCCAGCTGAGAGCTCAGCCCCGGCAGCTGCTGGCTTGCTCCCCTCAGGGGGATGAGGGAGAGAATTCACAAGGTGAAAGTGAGAAAACTTGTGAGCTGAGCCAAAGACAGCTGAACAGGAAAGCAAAGCAAGGGATCCATTGCCCACGTCTCATGGGCAGGCCAGGTCAGCCATCCTCAGGCCAGCAGGGTCCATCCCACGGGAAGGAGCTGTGGGAAAAGCATCCAGGCTGCCCATTCTGCCTCCTGAGCAGCAGCTGGGAGGCAGAACAGGGTTCTCCATGGGAGAGATGTGAGGAGGGTGAGGTGATGGGAGAGGGGAGTGTAACAGCAAGAGGCAGGCACTGCCTGCAGCGCCCTGCAGCAAACAGCTGGGGCACGATCAATTCATGGCATGCATATCTGATGTGGTTTTTGTGAGACACACACACATATGGCCATGGCCACTGCTGGCAAGACTGGAGGAAGAACATGAGTGTCACACTGAATAATCACTAGCCAAATATGAGCCCTCAACAAGACAGGCAAGTGGCGTGTGATGCCTTTTATTGGACTGAGGATACAAGACCTGTAAAAGGTTACCAGGGCTCTGCTTCCTACCTCACAGATTATGATTAATTACAGACTACAAACTTTAGTACCAAGAGATTACAGCCTTTTGCTCTTAGGAGGTCAAAAAACAGATGATCTGTAATTTCTTCTTGTGTTGTTCCTCCCACTTTGCACCATGGAAGGGGCACAAAAACCCTACAATACTGGTATTTCTCCATTGCTCTCTCTGTCTGCAGTGCCCAAGGAAGAAAAGACACACCAAAAGTGTGTAGCAATTTCCAGTCCCGCAGCACTGGTGGATTTGGCAGAACAGGTCATGACACTGTGTTTGAGATGTTTATGCTGGGTGCCCAAGGTCAGGGACACACGTCCCTCTGTGCAGGAGGAGGGCTGTCAGTTCCTAGGCTGAACCTGCTCAACCTGTGCTCGTGTGTGTCAGCAGTAGGACTTGATAAGGGCATAAAAATAATAGGACACGACAGAAACAGGTCAGAGAAATGGTCTGGGACCACGGATGCAGAAGCTTTAGCTTTAAGACTTTCCCCCCTTACCTGTTTCTGAGAGAGCACTGCTGCTTCAGAGCATCAGTGTTCTCTGCCTAGAACAGCTGAAAGTGTAAGACCATGAGTAGGAGACACGTCCCAGCTCTGCCAGGGGAGTTTTCCTTTCAGTAGGCTCAGGGTAAGGAACAGCACATCTTGTGCCAGCCTAGTCTAACAGCCTTTTGACTTCTCTATACAGAGCCAGTGAACACCACAGCCTGGCTAATGGTTACATTTACCCACAAGACAAAACATCTCCTGGAGATATTGCATGAAGGAACTCCCTCAGGCCTGTGTGTGTGGGTCCCTCTGAAGCAGATGGGAAACAATAAACTCACAAACCCTTCCAAGCACTGCTGACTGTAATGGAAGAGAAAGGTGACACTTGTTGCTCTGTCATACCACAGGTATCAAGCTTTTATTAAATGAGAGGAAAAAAAAAAGGTGAGACTCAAGAGATTTCCCCTTCTTTAACTCCAACTCGGCAGCTGCTTTGTTACAGATGGACTCGGGTGACATCCTGAAAGTCCAAGACACCTGCAGCCTCTTTGGCAGGCAGCTCTGCTGATGGCCAGAGTGTTGCAGTGAGATGAAAATGAGCTGCTTGTCCATACATCTGGGGAAAAAAAAAAAACTGGGAGTAGGAGAAAATTCAGCTTTTCACAGGATCATGGGGGTGGGAAGGGCCCTGCAGAGCTGCTGCAGCCCCAGCCCCTGCTCAAGCAGGTTCCCCCTGCTCAGGGGCACAGGAACGTGTCCAGGGGTGGTTGGAAACCTCCTGAGAAGGAGCCTCCAGCCCTTCCCTGGGCAGCCTGGGCCAGGGCTCCCTCACCTCAGCACCAAAGGAGTTTCTCCTCCTGTGCCAGGGGCACTGCCTGTGCCTGTTACTGACACCACAGAACAAGTGTCCCCCCCATGCTCCCAACACCCACCCTTTAGGTCCTTGTGAGTGTTGCTGAGGTGCCCCTGAGCTCAGGCTTCCCTTCCCCAGGCTGCACAGCCCCGGGTCCCGCAGCCTTTCCTCCTCACACACACATCCCATCCCCTCAGCTCCTCGGTGGCCGTGCCCCGGCCTCTCCCCAGCAGCTGCGGCTGCCTCACTGGGCGCGCGCCCCACGCGGGCGGCAGCGCACGGCTCGGGAGCGCAGGGGACGCCGCTGGGCTCCCGCCGCCCGCCCGCGAGGGGGCGCCATTGCGCACGGGCAGAGCGGCACCGCCCGCCGGCGCCCACGGAGAGCGGGCGGGGGCGCGCGCGCGAGAGAGAGGGAGCGTGATGACGTCGGCGGCGCGTGGCCACGCCCCTGCCGTGCGCGCCGTGCCGTCACGTCTCCGCGAGGCGCCGCCCCCGCTATAAAGGCGGCGGCGCGCGCCGGGCGCCATTGTGGTGCGGAGCAGGCCGCGCGCACGCAGCCAGCGCCCGCCGCCCCGCCGAGCCGCGCTCCCACCTCTCTCTGTCTCTCTCTCTCTTTTCCTCTTTCTCTCTCTCTCTCTCTCCCTTCCTTCCTCCCTTCCCCTTTCCTCTCCCCTTCCCCCGCCGCCATGCCGCGCGTTTACATCGGCCGCCTGAGCTACCACGTCCGGGAGAAGGACATCCAGCGCTTCTTCAGCGGCTACGGCCGCCTGCTCGAGGTCGACCTCAAAAACGGGTGAGCGCGGCCGCCTTCCCCTTTCCCCCCCCCCCCGGGGCCTCGCCCGTTGCCGCGTGGCGCGCGGCGCAAGATGGCGGCGGCGCGGGGGCAGCGGGGGCGCTGCGGCGGCTCCGGCTGCATTGTCCCGCCCGGCCCCACGGGCTGACGCGGCCGCGCTTCTTTCCCCGCTTCCCTTCCCCCAGTTACGGCTTCGTGGAGTTCGAGGACTCCCGAGACGCCGACGATGCCGTTTACGAGCTGAACGGGAAGGACCTGTGCGGGGAGCGCGTGATCGTGGAGCACGCCCGCGGCCCGCGCCGCGACAGGGACGGCTACAGCTACAGTAGTCGCAGTGAGTACGGGCCCGCCGTCCCGCGACTCTGCTGCGGGCCAGGGGGCCGNCCCCCCCACCCCCGCCCGGGGAGCTTTTAGGAGGGGCGAATGTGCGAAGCAGTTGTGGTCGCAGAATCGTGGCCAATGCACAGAGGGTTTCACGTTAACGACAAACAATGAGCTCCCCTTAAACAAGCGCTTCGGTGCCGCTGGGAGCGTTTAGACGAAGCAGTGACGTTGCAGCGCTGATGTTAATGCACAGATCGCGTTGTTCCAATTGGGGGTAGATGCAGTCGGCTGTGAACTTTTCGCGTTTCAGTTGGATGTGTGGTGTTAGGGGTGGGGGGAGGTTTGCGAGCAGGAATCTTGCGCTGCAGAGCGGGGGATACCGTGAATGTGTTTGTGCGTTCAGCTCGCTTGTAGCCGCGCTGCTTGAGCTGAGCCGTGTAGGACTCTCGGCGAGCCTCGCGCTGTAAGTGAAAGCAGCGAGGCTCAGGCCCGGGTAGTCAGGAGGAGCTCGGTGCTTGAGGGAGGGGGGGTTGGGGGGGGGAGGTTGGGGAATCTTTGTCTTTGTAAAAAAGAAAAACGAATCAAATGTATGTGTTTGTTTTTAAAATTGTTGCATGTTCAATTCAAACTTTTTTAACAAGTCCTTGATGTTTCAATTTAAAAGTGACCAGTGGGGCTGAGGCTGTGTCCACTGAGGCTAAGATGACTGCCTTTCCTGATTGGCCATGGCTTTTCCATACATTGTGTGACCCTTGCCCTATGACCCTTTGGCTGACCTTACCGGAAGCCATGACGACAGCAGCCTTTTGCCATTAGACGCAGGGTGATGGTGAGGATTCCAAGGGTTAGACAAAACTGGTTTAAACTGAACTAGGTGACTGTTACCTTGCGTGTGTTGTGGCCAGACCACCACCAAAAACCTCAGACTGTGATGTAAGTACTTAGTGTAACTAGTAAACGTTGTTGTAAAATGTAGCAAATGCATGTAATCAGTTAAGTTTTATATTTTACAATGTTCTGTAAAATAAAACTTAGCAAGGTGAATCTAAGAAGGAGCAGTCACTCTCTAACAGATCTTAGGAGCACAGACTTGTAGGATTCTAGTCTGTTTGATTTGCCATTAATATAGATCATGGCACAGATTGCAAAGTTTATTGGAGGCGTAGAGAAATAAAGTCCTACTCCAGTAAATATAACTGTGTAACTAACTTTTTCAGAACGTTTGAGCTTCACCTGGTGCTAGGAGACCACCTAACTTTGTTTCTTTGTACAATCAAGGTGGGGGTGGTGGTGGATACAGCAGTCGGAGGCAGTCTGGAAGGGATAAGTACGGGCCGCCCGTGCGCACAGAGTACAGGCTGATTGTGGAGAACCTTTCCAGTCGCTGTAGCTGGCAGGATCTCAAAGTAGGTATTGCTGTTCTGACCAGGAACCTGCTGCCACCAGCAGCAAGCCACAGCTGCCCTGGCTCTCAGGGCTGTGTTGCTTTGGGTGGTAGCAGCGGGACAGGAGTGTGAGCCTTGGCATGCTCCCTGCAGGATTTCATGAGGCAGGCTGGGGAGGTCACCTATGCAGACGCACACAAAGAGCGTACAAACGAAGGGGTGATCGAGTTCCGCTCCTACTCGGACATGAAGCGTGCCCTGGACAAGCTGGACGGCACCGAGATCAACGGGAGGAAGATCAGGCTGGTTGAGGACAAGCCGCGGTCGAGCCACAGGCGATCGTACTCCGGCAGCCGCTCGAGGTAAGTGGGGACAGGCAGCTCCAGCTGCCTCCAGCTTGGCCCTTCAGGAGGGGGGTGATGCCTGAGCCAGGTGTGAGGTCTTTCCACATGGGAAGCATCAGCCACAGTTCACTGGCAGCGTGTCAATCTGGGCAGATTTGTGTGCATCTCGATGTGGTCTGAGTGGTTTTTGAGGAGTTTTTGGAGCTTTTGTGTGTCAGGCAGCACAGGAGGGCAGGACGGGCAAAGAACCAGGGACAGACACGCTGTGTGTTTCGTGTGTGCAGGTCACGATCTAGAAGACGCTCCAGAAGCAGAAGTCGCAGGAGCAGGAGCAGCCGCAGCAGGTCCCGAAGTGTCTCCAAAAGCCGCTCCCGGTAAGTGACCCGTTGTCCTCTGAGCATAGGGTGGCTGCTCCGTATGTGCTGCAGCTCGTGCAGAATTAAACTCTTGTTTCTCTCTGCAAGATCTAAATCCAGGTCACGAAGCAAAGACCGCTCACGGTCCAGATCCAAAAGCAGGAAGTCCAGATCAAAGAGCAAGTCGAAGCCCAAGTCTGACAGGGGCTCACGCTCACACAGCAGATCCAAGGAGAAGTCTGAGAAGTCTCGGTCCAGATCCAGATCCAGGTCCCGATCTCCCAAAGAAAATGGTAAAGGAGATGCTAAGTCTAAGTCCAGGTCGAGGAGCAGGTCTCGTTCCAACTCTCCACAGCAGCAGCCATCTGCCAAGGCTCGTTCAGAGTCCCCACCCAAAAGAGCTGCCTCGAGGTCCCGCTCCAGATCTCGCTCCAAATCCCGCTCACGATCAAGATCTAGTTCAAGAGATTAAGACTAGAACTCTCCTCTTACATTGCACACTATTATGGAACATTTTCCTACTTGTCAGGCCATTAGTGTTATGTTAGTACTTCAGAGGTTGGTTTTTTTTCTCCGACAGGAGTGAATGGCCTAAGAACTAAGTCATGAGGCATAAAGGCTTAATTTGTATCCCAGATTGCAAGCCACGAGGTGGGATGGTGGCACAAAGCAGGAAGAGCCCCCCCCTTTTGTAGAAATCCAGCTAAAAGTTTCATTTTGTAGCGTTTCTGCAGGAGTAACTTCACTACTCTTCAAGTGCAAAGTGGGTTTTATATTAAAAATAAACTGAATATGAACAGGCTTCACTCTGAGCTTTCTTAAACAGGATCTTTGGCTTTTCCTTTTGGGTTTGTTTTGTTTTGTTTTTTATCCCCTGGTTTTAGACCTATGGATATCATCAGCTTAATAGGTTGCAGCTTGCTGCCAAAGGCAGGGTTGCCTTGCTGGGCAGGTCAGATGGTCCCGTGGTCTGTCTGAATTGCTGGAAGCGTGCTGCAAGCTATAGAAACCAGTAATACAATTCTAGGAAGGTTATTTTTTTTTTTTTAGACCAGCAATAACTCAAGTTGGAGCATTTGTCTTGTATCTTAACTTGCCAAAAGAACATTCCCCTCATACTGTGACTGTATTAAAGGTAATAAAGGTACTCTGGAACCTGTGTCGTGCAGTATTGCTGGAAAACCCTGCGTTTCAGACTTGAAAGGATGAAAGCTTTCTGGCATTTCTTTGCTTGAATATCAAGTGTCACTGTTGTCAGACACTAAGGTGTCTCTTGGATGTGGTCCAAGTCACTAGTATGTTGTATGGTTTGACAGCCTCTACCTATTGGAGATGAAAACTAGGTAAATAAAAACTGTCTTCCCTCCCTTTTGACTCACTTTGACGTTCTGCTTCAGACCAGGAGGAGTTTCTAATCCTGTTGTGCGTAAGTCTGAATTTTATTTGAAATGTAATCTCTTGGAGCTAGAGTTCTAGTCTTAACGAAGGCTTTGCTGAAACACGGTTGCCAACTCACTTGGATTGTGGAATAAGACTGGTCCCCAAAACTCCCCTTTCTAGCTGAATTGATTTTTGTAACATGCAATAGCAAACGTTAGCACTGCCTTGTACTCTTTATACAACGTGTAGTTTGACTTGTATAAAATTAAATTGGTGACTCAAACCCTTGTGTTCGTTGCAGTGTGACGGGTTTCTCTCTGCCCCCTCTGCTGGGGAAGTGAGTTTCTGCTCTCATCTCTTACTAATGTTTCGGTAACAGACTTGGGAGGCTTTGGAAGGTGCGTGAGAGCGGCTTGGGCAATCTGGCAGCCCTTGTCCCAGGACACTCCCTTCACATGAGGCCCTCTGTGACAGGTCAGGACTGGGCAGGTTATCTTGAAAATACTCAGTTTCTTGCTGTTTACTGGTCATCTCTAGAAGGATGGGACTTAGCCTGGTGTGGAGGAGAGGCTGTGGTAAGGCAAGAAGAGATCCTAGGGTCAGTGGAGTTGGTTTTGCCCAATAAGCCCAGGTTCCTAATGCACACACCTCCCTTGCTGGTGCTGCTGTAAGATCAGCTTACTCCTGGTATATTGCACACCTTTCCATGCTGGTTCTGTCCTGAGTGTGGAAAAGCAGCTGTGTGAGCTGCCAAAGAGCTGGGACTTGCCCCGTGACTCTTCCTGTAACTGGGGGTCTGGCAGATCATTGTGGCACAACTCAACCCACCCTTGCACAGAGCGTTCTTAATGCTGTTGCTTTAGTCTCTGCACCTGGGGAGTGGCTCCTGTGCTTAGTTAATTTGGCGTTATATGATGAGTGATGGAATTGTCCTTTGCCTAGCTTTAGAGGTCTAATATTGTCTTTTGTGCTTAAGAGCTGAACGGTAGCAGTTGATCAGAGTATGATTCTTGTATGTAAGAAATCAATTGGAGCCTTTTACTGCCAAACTTACTTTCTGATGAGGGACTTCTTTCACAGCTAAACCAAGGTAAGTTGCAAAAACTGTCAACTAGGAGGCAGCAGATAGACAGTTTCTGGACTTTTCTTCCTCTGCACCACTAAAAAGCTTTAACTTACAGGTTTTACTGAGGCCTAATGCACAGGTTGGGATGATTTATGGTAGGCTTGGGAGATTGGCATTTAAAAGTGGTGTTCTGTGAGGCAGATCTGAACATCTTCTCTCTCCCCTGCTTACTGAAGTCAGGTACTTCCTTGTATTTTTTCTTAATTAGTGCAATTAAAGTTGAAGGATTGTTTGACCTATCATAGTTTCTATATAGACTGGGTTATCAACAAGTAGTTTCACAAGAAGAGGTCCAGTAAGAGCAGAAGCAGCCTGCTATCACTAGCCTGCTTGTTTAGTACAGCAATCAGACAACTGAAACCATGTCTTAATAAGCTCTTGTAATACGTAGTCATGTAAGAAAAAGTCCATTTATTCAAGGCAATTACCAATGCCAGTTAGTAACGTTTAAATGGCAAATCAGTGTCATTTTAAAACAGGGACAGTTACTAAGGAAGAGAAATTGGTATCTTCCTAATTAGTGGAGATTTCTGGCTTGTGGCAATTGAAACTTTGCTTTTAGTAGAAAAAGTAGAAACTTTTCTTTAGTAGAAAAAATGTCACGTCTAGTACCATGTTAAGGCAAGAATTTAGAGCAAAGACAAGACTAATTAAATAACCAATCAGTGTTTAGACTGTCTTTTGAGCAAAGTAATTCTTCTTAAACACCACTGTTGCAATAGGAAGCCAAGGAAACAACAGCAGACTTTTTCAGTATGTCCCATCCAGACTTGGCTTTTGCATTTTCATGTACATTTTTGTGAGAGGACACATGCTCAGTGCTGGCAGAGAATTTAATATAAGCTCTAGACCCAAATATTGAGTAGACTTTTTCCTTCCCAGTGTGTCTACATCATTAGTATTTAAAAACATGTACTGAGATTTACATACACAGTTTGTGACATCATTCAGTATGATTTGAACACTGTGTTTCAAGGCTGACAACTTTTTTCCATGGGTGAATGACTTTTCTTTCAAATTGTAAATATTTATGTCAGGCAGCTCTATTTACTTCAAACAAACCCTATGTTGCTCTCTGGACTAATTTTGCAGAACTGCCTCACGGTGTTGAACTGTGGAAAAAGTT
>WBNH01011356.1:44443-56376 GCA_013401255.1 Urocolius indicus | reverse complement strand
CCTGTTGCTAACTACAAGAGAAAGAAGGGATGTCCCCTTCTCACTGACCTGGTTTCTCTTATTCTCAGACACCCCTAATCCTAAACAATGTAAAAGACCAAATTAAAAGAGCATCACAGTTATAAAGTAAAAAAAAAAAAATGTGAGAGTTAGGAAATGCCAGGTCCTGGGTAATTACAACTTGACTGTTAAACGTTATTAGGTTACATGATTGTGTGTCACACTTTCCACGTGATCCCTGTCTTGTGCAGTGTGCGGGGTGGGGTGGCACCTTGCGAGCAGCACTTCTTCCCATGCTAAGGTCAAATCCGTGGCTAGTAGGTGGCCTCTGTTAACCTGGTCCTGAGTACAAGTCGTGTTTTCACAAGAACTCTGCGATGGCTGTTGTCAGAGTATTGAAGTTTCACTGGGAGGCAAGTTTGACATTACTCCCATTTCAAAGATAAGGGAATTGAATGTGTTGCAAACTCCGTATGTAACTGATGCCCTCTGATTTTGTATGCTCCAAGCCAAAGTGCCTTTGGTTTGACATGTCAGAATAGTTTTGCATTTTTCTAGCACTTCAGAACTGAAGCAGGCTGTTCTGCTAATCAGGAGATTAATAACTCTGTTCTTGAAAATGATTATGGGTTTTTACTGGTATCGTAATTCAACTCGAGACATCTTGCATGGAAAACTTCAGCCCACAAAGAGTTAACTTGGCAGTGCTGTTGTAAGCAGCCTTTGTAATGGAAAGTGTTAGACAGCCTTAGCTGTAGGTGTCACTGGTAGCTAGTGTCTCTGTTAGTCACTGTCCTTCACATGCTATTTCAGTGTCTTTTGCCTGTTTGCAAGTGCTGTATCTTGTGAAATAAGGAAAAGACTACAAGGCCATGGTACTTATAATAGAAAACAGTAGTAGGAAGATATGAGCAACACAGAGCTTCTAGAAGGCTTTCTTAGGTGGAATTTAGCCCAGAAAGGAACAGTGTTCATGCTGTAGGCTCCCAGGAGCTGAGATTTAATGATTGGCTCAGGCTATGATGAGCTCAGGACAGCACCAAGTTATTCCACTGTAGGCAATGGTTTTCCTGAATGATTGTCCTGTAATTATGTCTTCATTACTGGTACCCAGCTCATAGTACGCTTCCAGAAAATACCCTAGCAGTAGGCAGTAGTACCTTTGCCCCCCCAGTTTTAAACTGTGTAAAAGTTTCCCCCCCTCATCACTGACAAACCTCTTTCCTCTCTCTGTGCATTTCAGATATGTGCCATCATTGGAGGAACATTTACTGTAGCTGGGATCCTCGACTCCTGCATTTTCACAGCATCAGAGGCCTGGAAGAAGATCCAGCTGGGGAAAATGCAGTAGCAGGGAAACTCTACCCTAGTCTCCAAGGACAGGAGCAAAGATTGAGAAATCTACCACTACCTGTTTTTGTCTTTATTTTCTGTTTGATTGAATCAGTAAGTTTTTCTCTAATCAGGCTGTTCAGTGAAGACTACTTCAACAAATCAAAGAAATCTCCATGCATTTCAGAGCTCTGAGATTGAAAAATCAATGGGATCAGGCCGTGGATTTTGATTCTCTCCCCCCAGAAAGAGAGGCTGAAATGCCATACATGAAATACACTGTCAGATCTAAGTAAGGATGACAAGTCTGTTCTCTGGGAGGTTCCTATGGCAGTGTACAAATTAAGTAGTAGATTGAAAAGAGTTGAGCTGTCTTGTGGCACTTTTTGGGATTCTGTTGGATTTGCATGATTAGACAATCGACTTTTATATAAGGCAAAAATATACATTAGGAAGAAATTCCACCTGTGGTGCCAAAAGGGTGATGTATCTGTTGGTGAGGGATGGAAAGTGTTAGTTCCCATAGTAAACTTTAGAGACAAAGGGCAGAAATAACATCATGAAATGTTTTGTGCTTTTATTGAAAGCTCTTTTGTTCAGATATGATCTTTCAAATGAAATGAGCAAACAACAAGGAGAGGCCTTTCCCCAGTTACCTTTTCCTGGGTAGTCCGTGATCCAGGCAGTGGAGGGCCTTTCTTTTACTCTGGATGTAAAAGTGGTTTCATTTCTTCCCAGAAACTGAATATCCAGTCTTGTGTTTACAGGTGGCATGAAGTAAAAGCCAAACTGAGCAACACAGTTTCATGTGGCCTTTGCTTTGAAAGGGAATAGTTGTCTTTACAGCATTAGCTTTTATTCTTTCTTATGTTTTTTAAACACAGACCACCCGACAGTCTGGATTCTGCACTTCTGCTTTAATATTATTGTTGTTGTTACTTTGAAAAGGGGTTGTATATTCTGTGTGTTCAGAAAAATGGTGCAGTGTTCTGGGTGGATGAGCACAGCTTACTGTCTTGCTTTGTGTGTGTATATTGAATACACCTGTCAAACGCAGGAAGTCTGTCTTTGCAGGGTTTAAGGTGCCTCCTTTTTCTTTTAAAGTTCAGTCAGGCATCTCTTCTGAGCCCTAGGCTGACTCTGTTCACCCTCAGGTACACCAGTAGCGGGGCAGGTATCCCCACAAGCTGGCCCCTGCTAGTAGGCGGTTTGGTTTATTCCTTAAAATGGTACCTGAGCTTCCATGCCCATTCATTCAAGCCTTTGTCATCTGGGGCCACCAGTAAATGGAGGCGTGAAGGGAAAACTACTGCCAGGTGTGGCTTGCATGGAATGGTAGACATGAGTTCACTAAAATGAGACCAATGCCACTGGCCCATTTTCCATAGTCTCCTGAATGTTCCTTGAGTAGTAACAGTCTCTGCATGCTTTTTAAATGTCTGAGCTGAGGATACACAAATTTTAGGTGTTCTGGGATGGATAAAAAACGCTTGTGAAATAAAAATCTTGAAGTCAATCCATGCTGTAAATTCCAAGGTGGGATTTCTCTTGGATTATATCTACTGCCCACTGCCCTTTCCTGGAGGCAAAAGTATCCAAACAATATGCTGTGATAATATGAATCTTTGAATATTCAGTGTTAATGCTAGAGTCAGATGCATTTCAAAAGTATTCCTGATATATGTCTGTTGAAACCATTGCTTTGGAAGTAGGGAAGGTAGCCAGTTTTATCCACAGCCCTCAAGAAGAAGAAGAAGACAACCATCGTCCCCCTGCCCTGTAGTGACTTCAGACAAATTACAGCATTGGAGTTTTTTCCCTGTCCTTATTATGGACTGATTGCTATTACTTTAGGTGTAAACTGGATTGTGTAACTTCCTGTATCTGTTAATGTATGAATAGATTTTATACTTCTTTTTTTTTTCCATTTACAAAAATCAACTTGAAAAACCAGATGCTTTGTCTTCATTTGGGTGCGTGTGTCCCTGTGCCTATCGTGGCATGGGAGCCTGAGGTTTGCCATGGCAATTGCTTCTCTTGCTGGCTGAAAGATTTCCCCAAATCCACTGTGACCAGCTGAAGCTTACAGCAAAAAATGTCTTAGTTTTTGCCTCTGGAGTTTGTTGAGTCTTTGCTCATGACTTGTGAAGCCAGTGGGTTACAAGGATGGGATTTGTCATACCTTAGGAGTGTGTCCTTCTCCTGAGCTGTGCAACAGATCTTTGTAGCATGGTGGATTGTACTGTTAGTTTTCTGAAATTTGTTCCCTGGTACAATGTCTTTCACACAAGCAAAGCTGGTTGCAGATTCCTTGTGTCACTGGGCGTGTTATTTCTACCCTTCTCCCCATCTTCTGTCTACATGAAATGCTGCCTTATGTACAGCCCAGGCCAGCTCTGTAAACCAGACCAGGGAAATTGTTTGGCTTTCTTTGGAAATCATAGAGTCATAGAATGGTGGGGGGTTTAAGAAATCAAGATTTTTTAGAAATCATCTATTCCAACCCCCCTGCCAAAGCAGATCCACCTGGATCAGGTCACACAGGAATGGCAGATGCATACTGCAGTGTGTGTGCTTTCTCTGCTAAAATGTCCACTGCAATGACTGAAGAAATCACTTTTTTTTCCTAGATGTGTAAACCAAATTATACTCAACTTCTGGCAAAACCCTGCTGAAGAAGCAGGCTGCACTTCAGCTCTCTAAACCAAGGCTAAGCCTTTGAGTGCTCCCAGGCCAAGGCCACCTTCTGAGTCCACTCAAGTTGTGACGAGCTTGTCCTTCACGTGTGGCTGGCTTGAGTCTTTTAATCATACTACATCACATGTTTACAGAAGAATCTGCTCTTCATCTCTCCAAATGTGCAAGCAAGGTAGTTACTGTCACAGCAGTCCTGCCCCATGCATGCATGTGTCATTAGATTTCACATTTAGCTTCACTTTCTAGACACAAACTGAGCTTAGTTATGCTTTCAAACATCCATGCAAACAAAACTGATGTCAAGTCCCAGTGAAGGAAAACCATCAGTTGTAGGTGTTCATCCATATTCCTGGCTTTGCTGTTCCCAGTCGGTATTTTGACAGAAGTATTTGTGGTTTTCCAGGAAAGATACCCCCATAGGAAGTAAAATATTTAGAACTTTGTACATATTCCAGTTTACATCAGTCCCTGTAAAGCTACGCTCCATCAGATGGTGAGAACTTGGGGCACAGGATGCTGGACGTTGTTGGAGCTCTAGGGAAAGCTGTGCTTAGGTGTATTCTAGGCAGTGGGATGGACTGCTGAAGATTGCTTTTTAACAAATAAAAAATGGAAATGGGATAAGAAACATCTTTGAAGCCTTGCATTTGTGAATGTTTGACCTGACTTATCAAGTACTTGCACCCAACTACTGCTCTGTAAAAAAGCGAAATCTGCAGCGCAGGTGGTAACGTCTGCAGGTCATTCCTGAACGTTTCTCTTTTAAAGTTGCTTTTTATTTGTGTGATGGGCAAACCATTCAGGCAGAAAATGATTGTGATGGATATCTGCTTTAGAATACCCATTTCAAGTTTCAGATTAAATGTGTTAATGAGGTGTTTCTCCTATAGTCTTTGGAAGAAGGGAGAGAGGGGCAGGGGAGGGAGGATGTGGCCCTCTAGTGTGTCATGGTGATGTTTTAAAGCACAAGCCTTTTGTGTTTTTACAGTGGAGATCGTTAAGGAGTTTCTGGCATTTCCCTTTTCATTTCCAACTGTACAGTAATAAAATATTAGCCTTTTTAGTTCTGTAATTAAATTAAGACTCTCATGTGTTTTGATTGGCTTCTTGTTGCATTATCACAGCAAATCAGTCCAAAAGGGTACTTTTTGGTTTTTTTTATTATTATTTCAGTGAATTATTATTTCGTTATCACACAGTGAAATCACCGTAAGCCAGGTCACTATGTAGAAATTTACCATGAGGCTCTTTTGTAATAGGCACTGAGTCATGTCTGGACATTCAGTGCTTGGTTTTGAACAGTACCAAGTGTCCTAACCTCCCTTTATTTTAATGAGAGGCGAGTGGACTGTGCTTGGAACTTGCTGTGTTTGGCTTTAGTCACTGTGACACTTGGTATATAAAATAACTCCTTCTTTGTTCCCCCTCGTTCCCCTCCTTTAATTTCCTTTCAGCTTTGCTTCACTCAGTATTTAGAAATAAGCATCTGAGGCAATTATTAAAGATTAAATAGTAAAGGGTTGCAACACAGTGGATATATCTGCACCACGGTAAGAAATACGAATTCTTTTTTAGTATTGCTTACATGCATTGGTGCCTGTTCTACAACATCTTTGTGGAGGAAGAGGTATCACTCACTTCCAGTCAACATCTAGTACAGATTGGAACTTGGATTTCCAGATGGGACAGGATGGTGCTGAAGGTTCCTTACTCCGTATAAAATACGAATAAAGGCATTTGTCTGACTCAGCCTCCTGCAAGTCTCCAGCCTGGAACCTTTTCCAGCCTACTTTTAAGAACCAAAACCCAGTCAAGTGTCTGTTCTGCTTCTCACCCGATTGATGGCAGAAATGAGCCAATCATAAAGAATTTTCATTGAGAACAAATTAGCCTGTGTCCAGAAGAGGTGTAATAGCACCACACCCAACCTGGAACACAAGCAGTTTGTGCAGGTGAGTTGGTTGATGGGGATGGATGCAGGCAGCAGTGCACACAACACACCAGAGGAGTCGGGGCCGGGGAATTTGAACTTGACAAAAGCCCTGGGAAACTGGACTGTCATTTGTCTGAGGGACGCGGGCTGTGGGAGCTGAGTTGGACAGGAGGAAACTGGCTGGGCGGGGGGGTCTGTGTTTTCATCCACGCTCGGGGAGGGACTGGATTGAGAGGGGAGTAACTGCTGCTAAATAGCTCTGACTGGTGGCTCGGTGAAAGGAGAAGATGTGGGAACAGACCCGGGGGTCAGTGCCCGGGGTCGGTGCCCGGGTGGGTTCCAGGCGGCTGTAGCGCTGCCCGCCGGCCGCCAGGGGGTGCAGGTGGCCGCAGCTCCGCGCACAGGCTCTCGCGAGAGCCCGGCGCCCGCTTGGCGAAGCGGAAGTCGCTCACGTTCCTCTTTCCGGGCGAGCGGCGCGGCGGCAGCAGCGGGGTAAGGGCGGCGCGGCCCGGCCCGGGGCCATCCGCTGCCATCCTGCGCGGGGTGGCCCCGCGCTGGTCCCCGCTGGCCGCGGCTCGGCGAGGCTTCCGCGGCGTACCCGGCGGGGCCCGTTCGGGGAAGCGGAAGGGGAGCGGGAAGGGGCTCGGTCGCCTCGGGCCCTGCTGAGGTTCGGCGGCCTTGGCGGGGCCTTGGCGGGGCATGGGGCCGCTGGCCGCCTGGCGAGGGCAGCGGCTTGGCCCGGGGCGCTGCTGGTGTTCGCGTCTCGGGTGAGCTGGTGTGTGGCGGTCCGGCGCTGGGGTCTGGCTGCAGGGCTGTCTGGCGGGACAGGCCTGCCCGGAGCTGCCTGCGGCTGTGCTGCTGGGAGCTGGGGCGCCAGAGAGAGCGCGCCTTCCTTTGCTCTGGTTTTTGGCAGCGGGCTGCTCGGTTAACAGAGCTCAGGCAGCGCATGGATTTGCGGCGTGCCCTGGCTGGCCGTACAGCCCAGGCTGGCGCGCACGGGAGGTACAAGTGCACAGTGCTTGAGAAGTTGAGCAAAAGCATCGTTTAGTGGACATGCCTTTGTCAGTCACGGTGCGTGGTGCCGTGACGGGCAATCTAGTAATTGCATTCATAAAGATTTGGGAAAGGCCCGGAGTATCTTTGGTTTACATGTCAGTCTAATGTGTGCTGTTGGAGACATCAGAGCAATACGAGGCTCCTTGCACAACCATGACCCACATTCTATAAGTGGAGGCAGTGTATGCTACAGTGCAGAACTAAGTCTGGCTGGTTGAATGTCCTGATGTCTGAGAACAGTGAGCTTTGGGTCAGAAAGCATGGCCTGATGTGTAGCACACCTGTCAGTCATGGGGTTATTGTCAATTAGAGAGGAGGCATAAACCTTGCTTGAAGTCTGGTTTGTAAGTGTATTGTAACTAAGAATAGTTTAAAGTGCTTTTTTTTTATATTCTAACCCACTTTGAGTAGGTAGATGATAAAGAGTAGTACATACAAGTTACCTGTCTGAAACTACTTTTTTCTTTATGCAGCCAAAATGAAGTTCAACCCATTTGTGACCTCAGACCGCAGCAAGAACCGCAAACGGCACTTCAATGCTCCTTCTCACATCCGAAGGAAAATCATGTCCTCCCCTCTGTCCAAGGAGCTGCGGCAGAAGTACAACGTCCGCTCTATGCCCATTCGCAAGGACGATGAAGTCCAGGTACCTGCTCTGTCCTTTCAGTTGTATGGTCACATGCAGACTCCTGTAGCTTACTTCCCAGGTGTAGCTTGTGCAAAAGGGAAGGGCTACACACATTCAAGTTGATGCTGGAGCTGTGCCACGAGTCTTGCAGCAATAATACAAGTTGATGCAGTTGTAGACCAGGCCCTTTCTTTCTTGAAATCACATCAGTGACAAAGAAAGTACGAGGAACACAAGTGTGCTGACACCTTTATTGGACTTCAGTTACGTGCATTGACTTTCACACTGGACTAAAGGCATTTAACAGTAAAATACAGAACAAATAATTGTTTGTTTTCTGCTTTTATAGGCTCCTTACTACCTCTGATATTTGAAAGATCAGTTTAGAAATGAATACAAGTTAAGTGACTTTTTTTAATGTATAAAATGCAATGACAAGTGAAAAACTGAGATAAAAAACTGTTGGAAGTTGACATCAGACTTGTGGTTGAAAAGATAACAGAGTTCCTTCATTGGAGTTTGCTGCTGGGAAAATGAGGGAAAGATGTAGTTGTGATCCATTCTGTTTTATGATTGCTGAAATTACATAGCAACTGATGTCATTGTGCCACTTGCACACGAGGAGTAGAGTTGGGATTTCAGCCTGTGCAGGTCTGGTTTTTGGTTGGGATAATCACTGGTTTGTAAGATCCTAGTAATTAATTGTTGAAGGAGTGGTTTTGAAGTATGGACCTGTGTGTTTCTTATGTTCTTGTTTAGGTTGTCCGGGGTCACTACAAAGGACAACAGATTGGCAAGGTGGTCCAGGTGTACAGAAAGAAATATGTCATCTACATTGAACGTGTTCAGCGTGAGAAGGCCAACGGCACAACTGTCCACGTGGGGATCCATCCCAGCAAGGTAAGGCCAAATGCATGAGGAGACCTTGCTGGTGACTGGAGACAGTGCTGCTGGCATGAGTATTGGATCTAGTGATGGGATGAGGGGTAATGGAAAGAAACTGGAACACAGAAAGTTCCATTTAAACATCAGAAAAAAACCCTATTTTACTGTAGGGGTGAGGGAGCCCTGGCACAGGCTGCCCAGGCAGGATGTGGAGTCTCCTTCTCTGGAGGTCTTCCAAACCCACCTGGATGCGTTCCTGTGTGACCTGATCTAGGTGGGACCTGCTTCTACAGGGAGGTTGGACTAGATGATCTCTAAAGATCCCTTCCAACCCCATTCTGTGATTCTACAAATGATGGGTTGAGATACTACAGCACTGAGAGGGGAAAGAAACGTGTCATGATAGCAGAGAAGTGACAGTTTAAGAACTTCTCAGTGTTTCTAGGGCTTCCATGGTGGAAAAGCTACTACAGACTTCAGTCTTGCTAAAATACTTTCTTAAAGAGCTCAGTATTTTTAAAGCATGAAACATCGTTTCGAACAACACTTCATCTTCACTGTGTGGCATTTGCACTGGTTAAGGTATTAGAAATGTGCTGATAGATGGTCAGAACCACCCTTTGTTCTTGGGGGTTATTGTAAACCAAGTTCTTCTGAGTCTAGTTTTAGCCTGCAGCGATTTACAGTGTTTAGAGTTCATGAACACCAGGCAAAGCCTGTTTAGATCATAACAGGAAAACGTTTCAAACTAAACAGAACAGCTAGCCAAAATCTGGCTTGAAGCAGCTGAAGTTAGTCTGCTTCAGCCTTGCCATGTGGGCACGCATACTGAAGCGTTGGTGGAAGAAACCTGGTGGAAGAAAACCAGATTTAACAGGTTTTCTGGTCTGAGTGATTGGTATGTTCAGTGGGAGGAGAGCAGAATAATTCCAAAACAACATAACGACTGTGTGCAGTAAAAGCATTTGAGAGACAAGGTGACATTGCAGCTGAGCCAGGGTACATCCTACTTGTGTGATAAATAGCAGTAAGAGGAATTGAATTTTCCACTGGTCTTTTTATTTCTGTGAAGGTTTTCTCTAGTTGGAAAATGGACTTTGCTAAAGGGTCGCATAAAGATTCTGGTTATTAAAGCAAAAGGAACAGGAAAGTGTTTTGGTACAAACTTGCACTGGGGAGCAGATGAACAATTTCTACCTCTCCTAGGTAAAAAGGTAGCAATTAATTGCAATTAAGAGACACCTAAATGCACAGTGGAAGTGAGGAGGAGCGTGTGCCCTGCTGCAGCCTACGTGGTTTTTCTAGGATTTGATTTATTTCTTTGCCAGTGTCAATGAGCACAAGGAGCACTGAAGGCTGCTTAAGGGCTGAAAAACAGGGCTTCAGTTTGCTGCTGCTTTGTGAGAAATGTCATGGCTGTTCAGTGGCAGTTGTGTTTCCAAGTGTCTTTACGTGAGTCACCGCAGTGCACAAGATTCTGCTGTTGCCTGTGGTTCAGCCTCACACCTTGGCCGTTCCAAACCACACGGCCAGTGGCAGCAGGCTGGTTTTCCAGTGTTCCAAAACTCAGGCAGCATTGCTTAAAACATGGAGAAATTACAACAATGCTGTGTTACTGGCCTTGGTGTCGGGAAGAAAACTCAGCTGTTTGCTGTGTTTCAGGTGGCTGTAGCATCCATCGTGTGTGAAGCAGCGTAACAGGAAATTAGATTTACTTCGAAGTAGTTACTATATAGATTGGTAGAAATTTGGCTGCTCTTCAGTTTGTCCAAGTGCTGTGGCTGTGCACTGACAACACTGCTCATATCTTCTGATCCCTGAATATACCTGGAAAAATCAACATAGCTCAGTGCTTTGAAATACAGAAGGCAGCTGGATACCTCTGTCCTGCCCAAACCAAATTAGCTTATCAGTGGGAGTGAAACCTGTTAGTGACGATCCTCCTGGGCCACGCTGCTGCCACACTTCTGTAAGGTTGCTATGCTTTAACACCAAACAGACACTGAACTCTGTCGTCTCTCCAGGTGGTGATCACCAGGCTAAAACTGGACAAAGACCGCAAGAAGATCTTGGAGCGTAAAGCCAAATCTCGCCAGGTTGGCAAGGAGAAGGGCAAATACAAAGAAGAAACAATCGAGAAGATGCAAGAATAGATGGTTTCCTGTTTGGCACCATTAAAGAACTGCTAAAATTAAACCTGTTGGTGTGTCATCTCCTTTGGATTGTCTTGATACAGTGTGTCTGGTTAGTGTTTGAATACTCCTTCTCCTGTTTTGGTCTTGGCTGCGTAAGAAATACTTCCACTAAAATAAAAAGGGTTTATACCTTTTTTTTTTTTACTTTCAGGAAAACTAAAGACTTTTTCCCTGTAATGGAATGTTTCAACTATCATGAGAAAGAATAGTGCAACCCTGAAAACACACAACTCATGACTGTTGTGCTTCTATCCTTTGCAGCCCTCTTCAGCCCTGACACCTGTGCATGGTAAATTAGCAGCGTGTTAACACATTGAATATTTCATCAGCCATTTGAAGCACGCTGTTTCTAGCCACTGATCTCTTTCTGTAGTGCTATTCAATTACTTTTTTTTTTTCAACTATCTTCTGAATTTGACAGTAAAGGATGGCATTGCAGAGGCTCACCGCGCAGGTGCTGACCAAACAACGGCTCTGAATTTGCTCTGTGATGTACATCATTGCTAGAGCTTGAGCTGAGGGGTTTACCTTGCCCGTGCTGGTGAGGCGGAACTGTCTGGTTTGACATGGGCTTGGAGTGAAGGCAATCTCAGCACTGTTGCTAATTCTGTAAGAGGAAGTTAGGGTTTTAGCATTTTATACACACATCATTGAGAGGTGCTGGTGTGTTGAAAACAGCAGTGTAATTACAGTGGATTGACTTGGTGAATGGTCTTTTAATTACTGGTACAGAGGGAAAGAACCTCAGCTCCTGCCTGAACAACACTGCAGTCTGAAAAATGTGCTGAGAAGGGAGGAAAAAGACCAGTAGTACGTGTCGAGTTGCTCACAGGTGTGAATGCGAAGGTTGCTTTGGAAGACGACATTGAATGTTGCTGCTGTCATGTATGTTCAGAGGGTTTAATCCGTCGCTCTTCACAGGTGCTGCTTAATAAGATCTGTATTCGCAGCAAGTCAGGGCCCCGTGGGGAAGGGGAGTCCTTGGAGTTCACGGAAGGCCGTTTTCCAGCTGCCGCGTCGATGGGCGAGCTCGTGCTCTGCCTCCCGCGGGAGCCTTCTCCAGCCCCTCCTCGCCCCACGGGCAATATTTTTCTGCCCCGCTCTCGGCTCTCGGGTGCCCGGGGGCGGCGGTACCGCGCGGGTTGGAGCCGGCGGCAGCGGCGGTGACGTGGCGGGCGCCGATTGGCGGGCGCGGCGGAAGGGGCGG
>WBNH01011356.1:29929-44404 GCA_013401255.1 Urocolius indicus | reverse complement strand
CGTTCCGGGCACGGCGGGGCCGGGGCGGCGTGTGAGGAGGCTGCCGGCGGCGGCGGGGGCTGGGCGGCGCGCGCTGTGCTCTCGGCGGGGCTGCCGTGCAGCAGCGGGGCTGCCGTGCAGCAGCGGCCCCGCGGCTCCGCTTCCCCGGAGCTGTCCTCGCCGCCGTCCAGGCCGGGTGATCGCCGCCGTGCCGTGCCGTATCTGCCGGGCCCGGAGCCGCCGCCTGCAGCCGCAGGAGCGCTGCGGGCCCTCACCGCCGCGCCGGTGCAGCGCGGGGGGCGGCCGGGACCCGAGGGGAGCAGGCGGCAGCGAGGCGTCCTGAGTGAGGGGCCGGAGCGGGAAACGCTGCCTCTGGGCCTTAATAATTCTTCTCGGCATCGAGTTTTCCCCTCGAGCCCCGCAAACGCCTGCAGTGCAGCGTCCCGTGGCGGCGACGGCTATCGTTACGTGTCTGAGTTGCGGATGGCGTTCGAGCAGTAACTTCCGTTTTCTCGGCCTCCTCGAACGCGTTGTGCCGGCCCCTGATCTCACACCCGATGAGTCTGGAGAAATGGCTGAAGGACATCTTCATTCCGTGCATTCCGGGGCTGTGTAAGCTGTGGTGACCTGAGCACAAAAGCAGGGCATCTCTGCAGAGACGTTTTTCCTGTAGCTGCTCAGATTAAAAAGTGGACGAGTTTCTGTCTTTCTCTTTTCCCTAGGAGATAATGACTTCTTAATCTCTCTTCCCTCTCTCTGACATCCCCTCTACAGGTACCAGCTGTCTTTTCCTCTTAGTTGTTTAGATAAACTTGGAGGAATTTTCCTCAAGTTCTGTTTGTCTCTCGTGTTTACTGCCTCCGTTTCAAACCTGAAGCTTGTTTTGTGCCTGAAAATTTCTCTGTTCTCAGAAACACTTTGTGAACACGTGAGGGTGAGGCAGCCCTGGCACAGGCTGCCCACAGGGTTGTGAAACCTCCTTCCTTGGAGGTCTTCAAGGCCTGAACGTGTTCCTATGCGATGTGATCTAGGTGAACCTGCTTCTGCAGGCTCTAGATGATCTCTAAAGGTCCATTCCAACCCCTACCATTCTGTGATTCTATGATTCTGTGACTTCAGGCATGTCCTTAAAGTACATGGGTCACAAACAGATGGTTTGTTGTTATTCCAAAACGTGATGTTTAAATAAATAGAGCACTGTTGTGTTCTGAATCTATAGCATGCCCATGGTAACACTGCGTAAGGTGTTAACTTCTCATCTTCTTAAAAAAACCCAATAATTCTACCCAAAATCGGGGTTTTTTTTAATAAGATGTTTCATTTTCTAACAAAAAGAAGTCTGTGCAAACTTTAACTGACCCAAGAATTCACATTGTGTAGGTTAACTTGCTTCTGCAGAGGGATTGGACCAGATGATCTCTAAAAGTCCCTTCCAACCTCTACCATTCTGTGATTCTATGATAAAACTCCCGAACAGTGACACTGGGAATCCATGGAAAGGAGAGGTTTCTGCAGATTAATGCAGGCTATGTTAGCTTTGTAGAAGTCACTGGAAAGTTGACAAGAGTAAATGTGTACTGATAGATGACAAATATTTAATGTTATCCCAGAAGGGCTGGAAGATACTGATACAGCATGAGGTTTTTTTAGCTCAGTTTTGGGGTTAAATAAATAGAGAGTAACCTTTATTTTTTTAATTTAAAAATTAATGAAAAAGAGAATTAAAAGAAAGGATAAAGCCTTCCACTTTGTTCCATGAGCTGCACAGATCACTCACTGTTAGAAAAGTCTCATTTCCTTCTTCCCATTTCAAAATCACGTGTGTATGTAGCTGCACTTTTGCCATCCTCATTTTCAAGAGCTGCTTGCTTCTTGCTCCTTTTCAGTTTGTGTTTTCTGTCACAATTTTCTTTCAGCAAGAGAGGAAAATCTTATTCTACAGATAATTTGAAATGGCTTTAAGGCTTGATTTTTCTTGTTCAACATGCAAAGCTCTCATTCATGATATAAAATTAAAAGATAAAACATATATGAAATTTTCTCTAAGCAGAGTTCTGCCAATGGAGAAAATGTTTCTTGTTGACTGTTAGTTTTAGAGTATCCAGCTTCAGTAGCTTACTACCTTGCTAATTGAAGTGACTATGAAATGGAGCAAGGACACCGAATGCCTAAGGTTTTGCTCCTCTTCACAGTGTATTTTTGTTAAATACCTGTGTTTGCCAGAGTTGTCAGTTCTTTTGCAGAGTCTTAGCTGGGCCTCTGCAACTTACTCAGTTGGAAGAAGTTAAAACACTCATGTTGAGTCACCTTCCACGTGATCGAAGTTGAATTTGTCCTTTTTTTTTTTTCCTACTCATCTTGTGGTCAGTCACAACATGACTCCTCATCAGCTGTTTCTCCCCTTCCTTTTGCAGTGTTATCAACACAATGCTGGTCACATGTGCTGTCTGCTGCTACCTGTTGTAAGTATAAATAATGTCTTGCCTGTTAATCAAGGTACAGTTTGGATGTAATCAAAGGTTCCTTTTTTTATATCTTTAAGACACTTAGGAAGAAGCTTTTCAAATGTGTCACAGAGATTTAGACACAAGGTATTCTTTGACAGCTCTTAGAATTCTTAGTTTTGAAGACCTTCTTCAGCCTGCAGAAGAAAACACTTTCCTGATGGTGGATGGTACTAGATTAAAACAAACTTGAGTTTCGCTGTGTGTTGTCTTCTGACACACAATTGTTGAGCTGATTTGATGCTACTTTGTTCCAATTCACTGTCTCATTCACTCACAAGTCTGGTGGCAGTTTGTCAATTCTAGAACTTAAGACTCACAACAGAGCAATGACTTTTTGCCTTTTTCATCTCTTATACCGTTATATTTATTTCTAAGGTGATACTGATTTAAACCTACTGATGAGTTTTGTTTTACTTAGTTTGGTTGAATATATTCTCAAAATCTGGTAGAGCAGTGGGTAGAAAGAAGACACTCTTTCTTCTGAAATGCACAGTATATCTTGAGGCTGCTTTTTTTTTTCTCTAAGAGAATTTGTACAAATAACCAAATGACTTGTCAAGAAAGGGTTTTTTTTTGTCAAAAGCCAGCTGTAACTGGAACCCACAAGAGAAAGTGGGATTGTTGTTGTTTTCTCCCTCTCTTTGTATTCTTGTTTTTAATTTAAAGGAAAAAAAAATACCATAGAGACTGATCTTGTCAAAGAAAATAACTTTGAAAAGTGTTTGGGAAGAATTTCTTACGGAGAGCAAATTGCTAGGTCTGGTTAGAACTTTAGGGTTAACTTGTAATAAAGTAATTATTCATATTTCCACTTGAGCCTGAGTAGTAGTCATACTTTCCTGAAGTATGTAGGCATTATTTATGCTACTCTAAGGAGCTTAACATGAATATTTAGAGAAATTAATCTCTGATATCAAAACTTACTCTTAAGAACTGTCAGTGTGTTTCACGAGGAGCCTGTTTGATTCTTTGTCAGGTTGGCCTGTGGCACAGGCTTATGCAGGTTTGATATAGTTTAATATTGTGATATTCAGGTTTCTTACAGCTGAGGCCTAGTTTGTGAAGGCTGTCTTTTATTCTTGAGAATATTTGACACGTGAAGTCTTACGAGATCCTTCTTCTTGATAATTGTAAAAGGGCGTGAAACTTGGTTCTGTGGTTTGTGTCTCTGACAGGTTGGGGTTTGTTTGGTTTTTTTTGTAACTAAAGCTTTGCTAAGCAGATGTAGAAACTTTAAAGAGATTTTGTAGTGCCAGTGACTTCAATTTGGCATAGAAATGTGGGAATTTCAGTGCTCTGAAGGCCACGTTGCCTGCATATAAGCTGTGTAGCAGCACAGTCTCTTGATATGTCTCAAATGCTTGGCTGAGAAAGGGCAACTGGATCCTCATTTCCACAAGGCTGCAGTAACTTGGGAGGGGGCATTTTTTGCTTTCAGTTTGAAGTTCTTCAAGTTCTTTCCACTCTGGAAGAAATAATGTCCTACTTTTCTAAAACCCTTGAAGCTTAAGGTTTGTTTTCTTATTGTTTAAAGAAGGACAGTTTCCTTGCAGTCAAGCCCACACGGTATCTCCAGATTCCTCTGCATTATGATGGGGAATGTATTTGTTGTAGAATATTTTAACTTTGGATGCTATGAACTCTTCAAATATGGAGAGTATTTCACTTGTAAGCTTAATGACTTTTTTAGTTATGATTTTTTTTGCTGATACTTATTATAAAGCTGGTGTTATTAATGTGATTTATAATCTCTTCTTGCATGTCCAGTGAGGGGAGAGGTCTTTCATGATCTTGTGGGCTCTTAACTTGTTCTCTGTATTGCCTTTGATTTTTCTCCAATTAGACCTTAAAAAAGAGAAGCTGCAAAATCTTTCTGTTGCTTTAAACCATCTGTAATTATACCCAACCACATCAGTTACATACATAGTGTCATTTTGCTAGAATACAACAAAAAGCAGATTTTTCCTCTTCATGTTTCAAGACAGAATTTGCCTTTTCACACAGTTTACCCCCGACCCTTCCATGAATTCTGTGTAGAATCATAGCACAGCTACGGTTGGGAAGGACCTCTAAAATCATCTGGTCCGACCATTCTTTTCTCTATTTTATTCAAATGTATGTAAGTTTGGGGTTTTTTTTCCTTGCCATATCCTCCTCCTTTTTTGAAGAGACACTGAAAAAAATTCACACCTTAAATTTGGGTGATTAGAGACTTACTTTTCCTACCAGTCTTGAAGGAAGCGTGTGCTTACACCTGGCAGTCATAATTTTGAATAACCATATTGGTCACATGGTATTCATTTGGTTGTTCTAGGAAAAGTTTTTTGCATGAGTAACTGCATAATTTGTGTACAGCAACTGTACCCAGCAGCCTTTTGAGGGAGAAAACATTAGCCTTGGGAACCTGATAAAACATAAGGCAAAGTATAAGGAGTTACTGCTGCAGAAAGTATAGGTTGCACCATATTGTATGGTACTGTGGTGGTCTAAATCTGTTTTGCTGTTTACAAAGCGCTTCCTGAAACAGTACCATGAGAACAGGGTCCTTGAAAAATGGTGTTATTTACTGCTGATTCTAAAGGGATTAAAATATGGTTGCTCAAATTGACATTTAAGCAGAGATAGCAGGACCTTAATTTGTAATACACAGCACAGACAGATGGCAGTTCTGGTAGAAAGACCTTTTGAAAAGTCTTTTTGGTAGAACATAAGGGACTTTGATTTCCTTGTCTGAGCTGGGTAATTAGCACTAACTGTTGTAAGTGGTATCTGGTAGAATTTAAGGACCTGTGGGTGGCTCGAATGCCATACCTGATTTAGCAACTCTAGAACATTACCCGTTGGATACAGGGCTTGCTTTGTTTCCCTTTGAATGCCGCGTTCTGTTTTGCGTTGCCACGATAGATTTTTGTCTAGAGCAGCATCGCTCAATCAAAATGTGGGGAAAGCTTTTTCATCACTTGCCTCGAATGCAAGGAAGTCACAGAGTTCAGTGCCCAACTACTGCTTTAAATTGAGGCCCCAGCAGAGCAGGGAGGAGAAATAAACTATTGACCTGTAATGCCGCTATGGCTTGGAGCTTGGGTATCCAACATGGTCCCAACAAATAGCTTTTGAAAACTGCACAGTGCTTGCCTCAAGCGTGATTGTACAGCTGGGACACGTCAGTGCTTTGAATGTGCTTCCAGCTCACTTAATTCACAGCCATGCTGGGTCTGAACTCAGGAAGCAGAGAGGTGAGAGATTTGTGCATAGAGTTCCTTCCTTCTGTACAGCAAGAAAGAGAAGAATTTGCTTTAACAGACTTCTAATGTTCCTACCCTCCTCCTACTTCTGTTAGTCGCTAAAGGCAGATGGTACAGTGCTCTGGCCCCCCTTCTATCAGCTGTTTGTGTCTGAAAAATAACCCTTGCAACATAAATGCTGTGGTATTTTTAAGAGCTAACTTACTTTTCCTTTAAGTAGATGCAACGTAAGTATTAGCAGGGTTTCAAAACACAGTGTTGCCATCACTTAGGAGAGCAGAGTAGAAATGCATCAACCTAACAGTTATTGGCTCTTCTTGGTGGTGCCTTGCTGATGTTTTAATTGCTTTGTAGAGCCTGCTACCTGTTTCAAAGCTTGTGTGACTGATAGACTGCTGCAGGCTCAGCACGTCATTTTAACCAGGGTCCTGCTCTGTGCAGAACTGAAAACAGCATTGAAAAGAAATATTAGCAAATGTTAAGAGGATCGATGTGTCTTCTTTAAGTCTAGCTCACATCTTTTGCCCTTGGCTGTTCCAACCATTTTACAACAGACCTGCACTTCGTTTGCTGGTCAAAGCATCAAGGTTTGTGTGGAATTTTCCATGACTGCCTAAGCACTCTGATACATTTGTGGCAGCTCCCATTACAAAGCTGCTCTGCTTTTTCTCCTCCTTACAAAGCGTTCTAGAAATAGCAGACAGATGAGCCAGTGTGTTCACTAAATGTGTTTATGTAGTTAGTATTTAACATAGATTTAAATCCATGGAAGCATCCATCGCTTTTTCAGAAGCTTGTAATATTTACAAAGCAAATATATCTTTTAACAGGGGGATATTTATTTCTGTTTAGCTTTCTGGGATATTTTCCACAAATTACATTCCTCTTGTTCTTCTTGGTTCTGCCTGTGGCTTCTGCAGGGTTAGTTTGTGAACTGTTCTGATGGTAAGGCTGCTGCCGTTGCTGATGGTCTGGGACTTGTTGACACGTTGGTTTTGTCGATGTGGGGGTTTTAATTATTTTTATGTGTTCCTGTAGCATTGTACCCTGTTGCTTCAGGCCCCCTACTCTTGACCTCTGTGACAGGTTTAAATTCACTTACGTTCAGTCTCTGATGAAAAATATCCCATGTCTGCAAGGGTAGGCTGTCATACACTGAAAATAAGAGCAAATGAATGTGTTTCTCCAGAGGCTTTTGTTTAAAGGATGCTTTGAAGCCAGTGAGAAGTCTGTCTTGTCTCTCTTATGTTTCTCTCTTCTGAGCCCACAAATACCAGAGTTTCGTACATCTCAGAGCACTTTCCCATCAGAAGAAAGAGAAATGCAGTTGGGTGGTTTTGTGCTGCTTTAAATTGAACAGGACAATTTATTGTTTCCATTGAGGAATGACTCGGTGTCAGATCTTCAATACTGGTATCTGATCTTTGTGTATGAGGCTCCAGTAAAATTTTGGTTTATTAGATCTTCCTGAAAATAGTTTTGTGGGTTTTTTTTTTTCCCCTCTCTGATAAGGCCTATCCAAAGCACAAGTACTTCAGTTACCATAAGCTTTGTAATTTGGCTGATGTTGTCTCTCTTGGGGTTGGGGGGGTTGTCTTGCAGTTGGCTGATTGCGATTCTGGCTCAACTTAACCCTCTCTTTGGGCCGCAGTTAAGCAATGAAACAATCTGGTATCTTAAATATCAGTGGCCTTGAGGATGTCTGTCTTCTGCTGCAATGTATTGATTAGGTGAGTATTATCAGATCTGTTAATATATTTGTTATGTTAAAGCTTCAGGAGAAACTGAACAGTAGTGTAAGCAGCGTGTTCAGAATTGCTGGCTGTTTTGCAGGAGAAATCTGTTTCTATAGGCTGCAACAAAACATATTCTGGGTGTTAATCTTGACTGGCTACTGTGAAGAGCATGGTCTGAATTTTTATATAGTTATTGTGTCGTGTGGTGCTGTGTTCAGTAAACAAGGATTTGGAAGAAAAACAGTACATTTCTTCCAGTAGAAGAAAAAAACCCAAAACCACCAGCCTGAGGTGTGTCTTAATAGCTGGCATAAGTGGATTTCCTAATCTTTAGCAATCATTAAACCTCTCTTCAAGTCTACTACCATTTCATCCAAGACCTATCCTAATTTCCAAGGAAATGCACAGTTGCACTTATTTATCTGGGAAGTCAACAGTGAGCACTGCAGTTAGAATGGTTCTTTGTCTCCTGTCAATGTATAGCACCAACCCTCAGCTTGCAAGTGAATGTTGTATTTATTTTTAATGATAGCTTGTGTGCAGCTTTAATCATAGGTGAGCCTGATGGTTGCTGTCTGGCTAGTGCTGTTGGAATGCTGCTGTTGCAGTTCTTGGGCATGCTTTCTGAGGTGACCAACAGAAATACAAAGTCTCATACTAACAGTGTCACTGATGTCTTCAGACCTCTCTAGAACTTGGAGTTGAAAGGTCAAATAAAGGGTAACTGTGGAAGGAAGTACCCATGGTTTTACTCTTTATGCTGGTAACTGAATAATTAGGCACACTTAGATTTTTTTACCTCTTTTTAGTCCTTACAGGTTTAACTCCCTATCCCCTTGCTGTTATTGCTTTAACTTCTATTTACAGAAGACCGATAGCAACAGACAGATGACAGTTGATGTTACAGCTCAGTTAAATGCTGTCTGTAAAGCATCCTGAACATTTACCCTGAAGCAAAGCTCCACTGCTTCAAACTCGGCTTCGTTGGAACTGTGTTGTCAGACTGTGGCGTGTGTGTCTGTATCTTCTCTTTTAAGCAGCAACCAACAGCTAAAGGTAGACTTGGCCCTGCATCAAGTAGAGACCTGCAATTAGCTAAGTCAGTAAAGCTGAATTTCCTAGGTGCATTGTCACTACTCATATGCTAACATATAATTAGTTAGCTAAAACAGAGACCAACGTATGCTGGTAATGGGCATACAGATCCCTCAGTCCCACAGGGTAATTCAGTTGCCTGAGATCTGAAATTGAAATGTAGCTACCTGGGCAGGTGTTATCAGGGCCTTGGATGTGAAACTCAGGCTTCCTTCAGACTGACCAGTGGTCTCTGCACTGCAACCAGCAAGGACAAACTGGAGATGAGATACAACTCTTGGAATTTAGATGCCTGCAAAAACTCTTGGGGTTGTCCCCTTCCTTTTCAGGGAAGGGTTTTCCAGAGAACTGAAGGTAAATTTGTACCAAGGAATGGAGGGAACTAATGCATTCTAGGATGGCCAGAAAGTTTTGTAAGAAGATGTCATTTTTAAACTCCTTAATGAAGAGTTTGAGACCAATGTAGTGTTCCCTGTTGTGTAATATGAAGCAGTTTGTTTTAACCTTTGATATGTCTCATTTTATCGGCTTCATGTTGGAATCAAATGCAGGTTCCTGTCTTTGTGAAGAAGAATGCTTTCAAATAGGAGCTTGTAATAACCCTCAGATATTTGAATTAAATATTATGTTTTTCATGCTAGAAATGTGCTATTACAGGTCATACTATTCACCCTGGTCTTGTTGGAATTTCTCTTGTACAAGAATTTCTTTTGCAGTGTTGAGTGAGCCGAGCAGCAAGGAGGTGGCTGCCTTGATCAGACTGCAGCATCCTTTCTATTGCTGCTTTGTGCCTCTGCACTCAGAGCCTCCTGCTGAGTTTCTCACTAGATAGGAGCTGTGGATTAGATGCCATTTGAAAGAGCTGGGATGTATCTCTTGACACTGCTGGAATCCCATAAATATAGCTACCATTTCTTGTTTAACCAGTTATTTTTGGCTTTTAAGATGTGCTTTTTTTCTCAGCATTCAAGGTGCAGGTACTGTACCTCTTTTAATATACTATACTGTATGTATTTTCTGGCTCTTATTTCTCTTTCAGCTGAGATTTGGCTGGATTAGTACAGACAATGCAAAGCAAGAGAGCAAAGAGAATGAAATACTGACTTCCAGTGTGGAGAGGTCTTAGTGAAAAAAATGAGGATAGTCTAAGCAAACCCATTTTACGTGACCAACAGAGCAGGCTGAAAGTGCACACTGAAGGCTGCTGCGTTCTAGTGAGGAGCTTCTGCAGATGCTGACTCGATTGGCCTGTGCCAAATGACAGACGTTTGGTCTTTTCAGTCAGTGTTTCTCCAAGGGACAAAGGTGTATCAGATGACTTGTCTATATAATCAAGTTAATGGCTTGGTTGGCAGTATTGTAAGAACATGCAGACTTGTGTAGCTGTGGTAGAGATGAGCTGTAGCTTCTTTTTAAACCACACAATCTAATTCTCCCCTTTTCTCCTGGCTGTCAGTTGACAGTTGATGTTCTCAGACCAGGAGCTTTCTTTGTGTGAGTGCAAGAAAGGCTCTTGTCTGGATGCTGTTAGAGCATACAAAGCTTGCTCATGAAATAGTTGTTCTACCAGGCTATAATGTAAATGAAACTACCAAGGAAGTAGAGACTATTCTTAAAGCTCCATAGAGGTGAATTATTCCCAGTTCTTGACCATTTCTCAGTGCATTTGTGGAATGGAAATAGTTGTGCTTAACCAGGTCTCCATGAGAAGGAATAATCATATTGCCTCTTGCTTTGCAGGTGAAGAAGAGATTTCCTCCAACTGAAAAACTCCACTGACCCAAAGATGCACTTAACATAGTTGATTGGACTCCAGCCTCCATTAATGCCTTAACCTTTTTACTGTGCTTCCAACGGCTTGTCCGGCACCTGTATTTTTTCCTACCATATGATTTAACAACGTGCCTGATGCAATTTATACTCCTCTTTGGTACTGTAAATTTCTGTCTTGACTTCAGATGTGATGAAAATTTCTAACCTTTTTATAGGTCATGGAGTCAGCTTTCCCGTTCATTTCACTCGCTCCATAGGAGCACTGTATATATCTCTCAGGTCTTAGGTTGTCTGTTGCTGTTCTGTCTGAATGCACGTGGTGGGGGGGAAATGTGTGCAATGAAACTGTGTAAGGAGAGGAAGGTCAGTGGTGCCACATGCTGATGGCATTTATTGCTTAAAATTATTTGTATTCTTGGGAAATCTGGTCTGCAATTTCTCGTGCCTGGAAATAAAATTAAAATACAAAAAATATACAAAAATACTCCCATGTCTTGTTTAACTGCTATGATGTGTTTTTTCTGTGGTTTCAGTCAGACAGTGGTTGCCCAGAGCTGAGCTGAGGAAGCTTAGATGGTGTGGATAGACTGTAATAAAGTCATATAGCATGATAAGATGAGCATGCTTGCTGCCTCTGTCAGGATCTCACAAGTGGTTCTGAAGTAGTCCTGTGTTTGCAATCTAAAACTGCTGAAAGCTCTGCAAGAATAAGTGAATGCTATAACATACAGCCTCTTCTCCAGAATTTCCCACTGTCTGATACTAGAGGAACTCGGTGGAAGAGATAACAACTAGTTTGAATGAAGCAGAAATACTCATTTTCATAGGAGATTCATTTACTCCCTGCCCTTTTCTGATGATATGTCATAATAAGCGGCTTGACCAGAAAACTGTTGCTGTTTTATACTGACTTGACTGTTGCATGGGGAATCACAGACCCGATGAAGCATGTGCCAAAGTGGGCCAGAGATGAGAGAGTACTGAGGCTCCTCACTGTCAGCTGGCTCCATGGCATTGGAGGTGAATCTCTTATTTGCTGAGGAACAGCTTCAAAGGATATAAATACTGCTGTGTGCACAGGAGCCTTTGTCTATGCTTTCTTGCCTCTTTCCATCACGTCCAAATCAATTGCCATTATTCCTTGCTGTGTTTCATTGTTATGCACAAGGACGTTGGTGGAACATGGTATTGTTTTCTTGAGTTCTTCTTTTGAGTAGCACTGTTCAGTTGTTCACTGGCCCAGTGCTTATTACTGGACAGGAAATGCCAAGAGCTGACAAAATGCTGTAACTTGCAGTAACCAAAAACTGAACAGCATGAATTGCAAAAGCAGCAAGGTGTTGGCTGTTATAAGCAAGAAGAGTGACTGTGATCACTGGAATGGTGTTGGGGGAGGGGGAGTTTATATTCCCCACTTCTGAGAGCTGTATCTTAACATGCCAGAAGCTGCACACCATAGTGCCATAGAGACTGTGGCAAATAATTCCCAAGACAATTTGAAACCAAATGGTCTTCTAAAAGCTTCCTGTGTTGTTTGGCTGGGTGTGTTTAACTGTGTGGAGCATAATGTATGTCAACATTATATTGGGAGGAGAAGTGCTTCAAGGTATTGTTTACAACTTTGAATATGCAAGAGTTTTAAAATATATTGATCTGCCTGTTTTATTTACCTCAAAGGGAGACATCAAAAAAGGATGCATGCAGTGACAAGTGTTGGTATTAGTATAGTGGTGGTGTCACTTTCTCTGTTTTAGGGTCTAAGCTACTGGTTGTTCCTCGTAGAAGATACAGGAGAAGTAAAACACAGTTCACGTGATGAGTGTCACTGTTAGTGAATTGAAAGAGCTGTTCAGAACCTGGACAAACATGCCATAGTTCAATTTTCATTTAGGTACCTTCCAGGTCAAGGCATTTATCTTGAAGGGTTAATATTTCTCTGAAACAGATGCCAACCAGGTACAAGCATCATTGAAGAAGTTGAAAGAAGTAACATTTAGTTTCTATTCTGCTGAATGTGTTACGTGACCTCCTCTCTGCACCATGATTACAGCGTGGTCTGCTCTGCGTGTGCCAGGAATTAACACTGCTTCAGATCATGCCTTTTTTATTGGGGGGGGGGGAGGTGGAGGGTGACAGGAACTTAGACCAGTCAGATTCATGCACTGGTATTCAACAACCAATACAGCTATTGGAACCTTTAACAGCTTCTTCTTGGGGTTTTGAGAAGAGAACATAACCTGGTAAAGTGTATGTGAAGAAAGCTTGGCAGCATTTCAAATGGCCTGAAAGCCTGAGTCTGGAGGGAAGTGATCTTGTCCCTGTCTGTGTGTGGGTGTTTTTAGGGGAAGGTAATAATGAGGAAGACGGACAAAACTGTATCCATAGTCAAGTCTTGAAGACTTTGTCAGAGACAGTGGCAGCATGTACAGCAGGTGCTTCGCTCAGGATTGTTTCAAATGCTTTTAACTTCTTCTGCTCATGTTGGTTAGGAAATCCAGACATCTTCATCTGTGCCCTCCACAGGAGAAACATTCTGAACTTCCATGGAAGTTTGTTTTAACTCTGCTGGAAATCATGGCAACACTTTACTGACAGAAAGGGCTTTAACTCTGTTTTCAGAGGTCGATGACTGTTCCCATCTTTCCAGAATAGGGTGTGAAGAAGTTTATCAGTGNTTCAAAAAAGGGGGTGGAAAGAATATAATCGGTTTTTCCCCGGTTTCCCCCAGAAAGAAAGGGGGAAAACCCCCCCCCCAACGAAAGGGGGGGGGGGGGGGGGTGTGACACGTGACAGTACCACAGCCGCAAAGCTGCAGGTAGAAGAGGAAGAGAGGAACACTCCGGAATGGAATGGAATGGAATGGAATGGAATGGAATGGAATGGAATGGAATGGAATGGAATGGAATGCCGCGGGGGAAGGGAATCGGTACTTCAGAGCGCCGGTACCTCCGCCGCAGCCCCAACCCCGCCGCCCTTCCTTCAACACCCCCCCCACGCGCCGCTCCTCCGTCACGTGACGGGGCGGTCCCACCCCCCCGCCGGGGCGGCGCCCCATTGGACGGCGAGACGGCGGCCGGCGATTGGCTGGCGCGGCCTTTCCCCCCCCCCCACGTGAGGGGGGCGAGTCACGCGATTTCCGGGAACCCGTCAGGAAGGGACATAAACAAAACAAACCCGCAGCCGCATGGAGGGTCNCGCGGGGAGGGGGCTGCGGGGCGCTCCGGAGGGCGGCCCGGCGGCAAGGAGGCGGTGTCGGTGTGTGGCGGGCAGGGGACTGCGGGGCGCTGGAAGGGGTGTGTCTGCGCGGCTCCCGGGCAGGAGAGGATGGGGACGGTGCCCAGCTGGAGCGGGCGCCTGTCGCTCGGTGAATAGAGGGGGGGGTGTGGCTGCCGGTGCTGCGGGAGAGGAGCTGTGCGAGGGGCGGGGGGTTGTCCGGCTCTCGGAGCTGGGGTGTCATGACCGACGGCTTGAGGTTGAGTGTTGCGCAGGGGACCGAGCGCGGGCTTAGCAGCGAGTTGTCAGCACCCCTTCCAACCTCCATCCGTCAGGAGCGGCCCGTGCCTTTACAAGGAAAGCGAGTCTGGCAGCGAGCGCCGGGGAAACTAAAGCGCCGTCCTGCCGGGGAGACCGGTCGCTTGGTTGCTGCTCGGCTGCTGTACTGAGAGGTGCCGATGCGCTCGGCGCTGCCGGTCCCCACCGCTCTGTTGCTTTTCAGGCTCCTAGTCGCCTCCTCCGCTTTAGACTTGTTTGAAGGCTCGGGACGGCCAAGGGGTGACCTGTGGGTGTGAGGGGTTTCTCTGACTGCGACCCACTGGTGGCCGAGGGGGCGGCTGCAGTCCGTAGGACGGACTGCGGGGCCCGGGGAGGCGGAGAGGGCTGCCGGGCCGGCGGGCGATGTGCGAGTGGTGGAGCGGGGCGGCGGGAGGGACTCTCCCCGCTTCGACGGGGCGTTTTATGTAACTGACTGGGGTGGGTGGGGGTGAGCACAGAGGTTCACCGGCCAACGGTGAGCGGCAGCCCCGGCCGCCTGAGAAGGGGCTTCACCCGGACAGTGGGGGGCTCGCCCGGGAGAGGCCACGCCGGCCGCCCCCAGCCCTCGGCGGGGGCCGCAGGGCGGGCGCTGCCTCCCTCGGGGCAAAG
>WBNH01011356.1:0-29881 GCA_013401255.1 Urocolius indicus | reverse complement strand
CGGGGCGGGGCCGGGCGGCGGCCGCGTTAGGCTGCGCCGCGCTGGGGCCGGCGGGGCGGCCATGTTGGCTGGGAGGTGTGTTAGTGGGTCAGGGCCGGGGGCTGCCCGCGGCAGCTGCGGAGGTGCCCGCGGCCCCGGCCCTCTGCAGCGCTTGGCCTCGGGGCCGGGTGTCGCTTCTGGGGGTGCACGGCCCCGGGGGGATGGGGCGGGACGGGCGGCTCCCGTCCACAGGTGACCCGGCTCCGCGCCCTCCCGCTCCGAGCCGGCTGCCGCAGGCTTCGCGGGTAACACAGCGGGCGCTTGCCCGAGGAGCTGCCGCCGGGGTGCCTCTGCCTTTCGGCATCGCCCCACACGGTTCTTCCGAGACGGCTGCGCTGCCGCGGGCTGTGAGGCGGGGGCAGCTTGCCGAAAGCCCCCCCCCCCCCCCCATCGTGCCACCGGAGCCCGAACTCTGCTCCCCTCGGCCCCGTGGGCCGGTCGCTTCGATGTGTTTTTTCTGTAAGGATGCCCGCGGTACCCCCGGCATTGGCCTCGTCTCCTCCCGGTGGTTTAACGCAACGCCAGCCCGCGGTGTTCCCTAGGGCATCGTTTGATCTAACCGATCAGACGTGAAAGTTCCTTTAAGACCAGAATTCACTGTTGTCACACTCCCGTGTGAAACACGCGCTCTTCCTCGGGTTTCTCTAAGCAACAAGGTAACGGTTCCAGGCATTCATCTGTGCCAGCTGCAATGTTAACTTCGCCTTTAAAGTAATCTTTTATGTTGCTGCCACTTGAGGGTTATCCTGTTGAAATCGTGCAATAAATCACCCGCAAGACAGAACCAGATCCTGATACTGTCTTTCAAATGCTTTAAAGGTGATGATAAAGAGGCCTTCGACCTACAGCCACTTAACCAAGCGCTTCTAAGTATCCTTGTGGGAAAGGTTAATTATTATTATTATGTATAAGCTTTCGTAGTAAGAATTACAGAGGAGCAGACACGGGTGCTTTAGAAACCCGGTTGCTTTTTGTTGTTGGCAAAACAAATCCGAAGTCATTTCCATAGGAAATAGCTTGTTTTAGCAGGAAAGAGTTCTTGTAGAAATATTAGTGCTCAGCAATGGTACTTTTTAGAGGTACAAATAATAACTCAGAGACCTCAATACGGTGCTTCGTAGCCGGTAGTTTAACCTGAGCAGAGAAAGAATTATCCTGTTTGATGGGAGTATTAACTGATCAGAGAAATCAGTAGCCAGAGGCATGAAGCAATTAGACATCCTTGACGTGGGGTTTTTTAAATAACAAGAGTGGTGAAAGAGCTTTTTGAAGGACGAAGGTTTGGAGTCCTTTCAGCATCAGCAGGAATTAATTGGGAATAAATAGAAGCTTAGTTCCATGTAAACATAAGGAAAAACTACTTTACTGTAAGGGTCAGGGAGCCCTGGCACAGACTGCCCAGGGAGGGTGTGGAATCTCCTTCTCTGGACGTTTTCGAACCCGCTTGGACGTGTTCCTGTGTGACCTGATCTAGGTCGACCTGCTTGAGCAAGGGTGTTGGACTTTAGAGATCCCTTACAAACCCCTTCCATTCTGTGCTTCTGCCCAAGTAACAGACCGATATGTGTGGTATAACTAATGGAACGTACTGGTTTACGTTTCATGACTTGCCTGTCCATGCTGTGTGATTAGTGAAGCCTAATTAAACAATGCTTTTAAATGAAAGACTTACAGAGATATTTGTTACTTCACAAAGTTTGAAAGCGCTTGAAAGTTGGCATTGGCTTGAAAGTCAAGCTGAAGGTATTCTGAAAATCCTCCATTTTGATGTTTAGACCTTGCTATAATAATTTCCCTGATTTGTTTTGCTTTGTTTTTTTAGTTCTCTGGTTTTGAATTTATGATTGAGGTGGGGAGGGTGCTTTTTGGACTATTTTGATACGTCTTTCTGATTTGTTACTGGCTTTGAAGTATGCTGTACTGATAACCCGTTTCTAACAAAAGTATAACAAGCCATAATTTTACAGTATGAAGAGTAGGCTAGATTGTACCATTCCTTTCTTCATAACAGGTTGGGTTTTTTTTTTTTCCTGGGAACTGTAGAATAGTTTTGTTTTTGTTTTTTTTTTTCTTACTTTGAAAGGCTTTGCACAGTCAGGAAGAAAATAACGAAGCAGCCCCCACGTAGGAATGTGGGATGTTGCTGGAGATTGGAAACGAAATTGTTGTCTAGTTTTGCTTTTGTTTTCTGTGTTTGCTTTGGCCATGCTCTGTTTCAGGGGAAACCTTTGGCTCCAAAGGAAATTTGAGTGTTAGTCTTACTGCTAAGTCTCTTGTGCAAACAACTCTCCTAACTCTACAGTTGTATTTAAATAAAGGTTTATGCAATTCAGATTTGAACTGTAAACAGGGTTTTATAACTAATTGAAGTGTCTTAATATAGTTTTAATAAGTTTAATATGCTGCACATCGCACTCTTGGCATTCAGATAACGATGAAACCTCATTCTTTGTTCCAGAACATACAGAAAACGTAATGCTTCTAGCAGGAAAATGTTGTTCTGGATGTAGCTGTTAACATATAGATGCCATTTGTTGTTTGCTGGTTATAAAAACCCACCCAAACAAACAACAAATCCAGCACTTTTTTTTTTTTTTTCTTCTGCCTCTTGCATGATGATGAGTTACCGGCATCTGCCTGTTTGCTCACACAGTTGTGCTGAAGTGACATACCCCTCCAAAGCTGGGTTGCTGGCGTTGGTGGGTAAGGTTATTAAACAGAGAATGTAGTGCTGTGTTCTTTCGGGGTAATCCATCATCCCGTCTTACTTAAAGTGTCGTATGTGTTGGTTGGAGACCAGAGCTTCTGGTTTGTGGTATCACTTCCAGATCTTGAAGTCTGTCTGCTGTGGCCAAGCAGGATTAGAAAAATAATAATGAGGGGGAGCAGGTAGAAAGGTCAGCAGAGGAAGAGGAACAGAGGCAGCAAAGACGCTTAAAAAGAAGTGAAACAGTGTTCACGTCTTTAGTTCTTTTAAGTGGCAGTGCTCCATCAAACTTAGGCTCTCCGTGGCTTAAGCAGATGTTTGCTCTCAAGGACAGAGAAAGCAAAGGGCATAATGTCTTAAATGAGCAGGGGAATGAGGCTACGGTGGGTGGAAGCAGAGGAAGACTTTTTACGGGAATGTCTTTGCTCACCTGCCATGAAAAAAAAAAAAAACTCAAAGAACTCCTCCCCAAAACACAAAAGAAAACTTTGTGTCTTTGTGATGGGGGAGAAAACTACTTCTTCAAGTCTGGTGACTAATTGAAGAATCATGTAGAAAGAAGGGAAAAAACAAAACAACAACATCATCATCACACTCAGAAACAAAGTAAGAAAAATGTTCTGCACTTGCAGACCACATCGAGCAGAGTATGTTCTGTCAGAGGGAGCAAATTGGCACAAGCTGTGGAAGGAAAACAAAAGTTTCGAGAGCAGCGTAGGAGAAGTTCTTACATCTCTAACTGTAGTACTTCATAAAATGTCCAGATGCAGCAAACACTGTGTAGTACATAATGGTTCTCTTCAAACACGTGGCATAGGTTTTGTGCGTTCTCCAAGATTCATCTTGAAGGTTTGAGCCTGTGTTTGTAGGTTGGGTATTGACAGGCTCTCATGATGTGCTATTTTTTATCTGCATCGATCATGAGCAGTGTAATTGTTCATGTAATGTGTCTGCAACGTGCATTTAGTGGCTGTGATAATAAGCACTGTACAGTTAACCAAATGGTACAGCTCCGTGTTGCTTTTCAAGTCCCACAGAATCCACATCTGAATTGAGACGGAAATAGCAACTTGAGTTACAGCCACAGTACAAATGATTCATACAGGTGACTGAGGAAGACTTTTCAGAGTTGTCACGCTGAAAGCTGCTGGGTTTAGGTTTTTCTCTTGTAGGGCCTTCTTTGGAGAGAAAGTATTGTCACAGAAGGGCGTGTTTTCTCCTCAAGGGAAGTGCCGCGTGGACTGTAACTGCCATGCGTCACCTTTGTGCTGCGTGTTTGGAGTCTGGATCCTGCTGCCTGCCAATTTAAATGTGCTGCTGCATCAGTAATGTCATGTAATAAACCTGCCATTAGATTCTCTGAAGTTCAGCTTTCCCAAGAGTCTCGGGACCGCTGTTAAAGTATTCTAAATGCACCTTTTCAGAAAGTAAATACAAAGGCAGAGGATTTTTATTAGGATCTGTCATTAGATTAATGAACAGGTACAGAACAGGTTTTAGTAACTTATTGATGACTGATGGGAAGTTGAACCAATGCATGTATGCATTGCATGCCTCCATCAGCTGTTAGGTGTTAAAGGTGGCAGTTCCCGAGATGTCTTGCCCTTCGTAAAGCCCAAGTGAATGAGAGAGCCTTCTCCCAGGAGAAGGGGCACAGCTCTGCACTGATGAGACTCAAGAATCTGCAGACACAGATCCAACTCAGAGACTGGTTCCTTAATCACCTTAATCTGATTTAACCACAGGCTGCTGCCTAAAGGAGTTGGTGGCTCCCTGCCCGGTGCCTCTGGCTTTCTGTTCCACCTGCGGTTCAATTGCTGTGAAGCAACTACAGGATTTCACCTCTGTCTCTGCATTTGGAAAGGGATGGTGTAAGGCATTAATGAAAGATGTCCTGAAGTAGAAATTCCTGCTATATTTATCTTCAGTAATTCTTATATTGCTATTCTTGAGCTCTGCCACAAACCTTTCAGTTCGTTCAAATGGGTGTTCATTATAGATAACGCAACGACTGTATTGTTGTGTTCTAAATCAGTCTGAGAGTGCCAGTAACCACAAACTCAGTAAAAACGGGAGTTCAGCTGCAGCCTACAAAGTTACTTTCTTTCACAACGAGTTCAGATTTTACATCTGTGCTTCCATATGTGTCGTTGACTTCCTACTGTATGTCTTTATTTACCAGTTCATCCAAAACTGCGAGTAGTTAAATGTGAACACTGGGAGTCTTTTCATGAAGGTCTTGATGATTCTGGGGAATTCAGAAAGCAGTTGGAAGCAGGTCTGCTGTGTTGGGAGCGTGAAGCGTGCTTAGATTGTGCATTTCCCTAAGGTGGTATCTGTCTTTTTATGGCCTCTCCACCTTTCCTTCCTCCGTAGAGCTTCTGTTGTAGAATGTTTGAATAAATCCTAATAAGATTCCAGTCACATTTAAATATTGATATTAAAAAATGTCAAGAATGAAATACAAATGGAAGGACAGGAGCGATCAGATTAGCTGGTACGTTCTTTGACCTGGAAAGACATACACTGTCATTCTTAAATGGTACTCTTAAGTTTATAGCTAAAGATCACTCTAGTCTTTGAGATGCTAAAAGTGTTTTGAATGTTTAATGTCTGTTCTGAGGATTTCTAAATGATCAAAAAGCTCTCGTGTGGCTGGAAGCATCTTTTACTGCAATCAGTGTCAGTACAGATGAAGGTTCACTCTCCTTTCCAAGCTGTTCAAGAGACACAGTGGAATGGCTTGAGGGACCTGTTTGAATGAAAACATGACAAAGAAATACCAGTAAAGAAGCAGCAACTATCTCCTTCCTTTCCTCTTTGTACCACGCAGTGGCAGAACTCTGACAGTCTCCCATGTGGGTGCAGATGGTGCTGGTGTGTTCTGGTGTCGACCTTGAAAAGTATTCATCTGATGTTCTGATGCAAAGGCATTTGTTCTCTGCCACTCTGTATGGAAGGAAAGAAAGATAGTACTCAGCTGTAGATTGACATTAGATTATATCCTCCTTGCCTCTTTCTTTACCTACATCATTTATTTGCTTTTAAAACTTAGATCAGGCGAGGTTTAAAAGTGAATCAGTCCTTTGTGCCATATTACCAGGATGGGAAGGACTAGTTCTGCTGCAGTCAGGCCTTTGCTGTGTGAAGGGAGACAGAGATTGATGAAGCATGTTAATTTGGGACACAAGCTTGGCTTTAAATGTTACTTTAAGTAAATTAAGTTCCTTGGTAGTTGTAGAGCAGAGGGAAAATTTTCTCAAAGGAACTAGCTCTTACTTGACACAAGGCCCTACGAGGAACGGCTCTCTTTGGCAGTGGTAGCATGGGACTGAGAACTTGGGTATAACTGCTCTTGCAGTTGTTGTTTGTGATATTCTAGCTGCTCTTTGAAAAGCAATATGTTGTGATAGGTAAAGGCTTTGTTGCATAGTGTCTGTTTCTACCACGCTCTGATGGTATATATGCCGAACAGAGTAAAGTAGCTGCGGTACGATCTGAAAGTAGGAATCATCACAGGGATGCTGTCATGTGCTGGTGGGAGGAGGGTTCTGAGTGCAGCTCTGCTGGAGGAGAACACTTTTACTTTATTAGTTGGGGGTTTTTTTATTGAAAAGAAGAGAATAAACATTGCTCGACAGGATGGCACCAAAGTCTGGTGGAGTGAAGAGTTCTGCTCAGAGAAACAAATCTATTTTAACTGATAATTCTGATACAGTACAATTATGATGGGCCAGTTTCTGATTATGCTCCTCTAATGCAACTTTTCTGTTAGACTTTTTATATAAGGGTGAGGATCTTTCGGGCAAGCAAGACTGCAGGAAAGCAGTGTCCTTGAAGACAACGTAGTTACGTTAGATACTACAGTTTAATAGCATGGATGACTTTTTTTTCTGTGTTACTGTTTTTGGTACAACATTGTTCTTTTTTACTTCCTGTTACTTATTTTACGAGTCTTTTGCCCTACATTTATCATAGATATAGTTACTGATGTTTGTGCTAAGTTGCTTGCTTTTCTGCCGTTCCCTTTTTTTCCCCTGACATGGTTAGAAACACAGGATTAAGCAGGGTCTGAGGCTCCGAAAGGTTTTTAGATGAATACCTGAAGTAGCAGCAGGTCTATAGAAACTACTAAACTGGTAACATTGCTAATAGATTGAGCCGATTTCAACATGTGCCTTAATTGAAATGAATAGAGAAGGGTTTTTTTTTCATTAGGTGACTGAATTTGGCAGCATTTGTAATTTGTTCTCTTGGGGAAGTCTGTCTCTTCCCTTCTCCAGCTGCAGGAGGGTGAGCATGCTTTGCTGTGATCCTCTGCCACTAGATGTTGCTGTGCGAGTGATTGATATAATCTTATCTCATGCTGGATGGATTAATCGCTTAAGAAAAGGAGGAGATACCACTGGCACTGTATCACTGCCTATTCTGAAATTAGAGTTTTGAGAGGTTTGCCTGAGACATTTTTAGAATTTATTGGCTCTGTTGTATTAGTCATAAAGATTTTTTTTCCCCCCTCTATTGTATACCCAGCAGCATGCTAGTCATTATTTCCAATTAGGCAGGCTTTTCTTTTCAATACATCTGTAAAGCTCATGGTCTTGGTAGCGAGCAAAAAAAAAAAAAAGCAACAAAATGTAACTCAAGCAAAAAGGTTTTTGCAGGAACTTTCTTGCAGCATCTGTGGCTTTTCATTTGATGAAAGATGGCAGGGGAAGAAAACTGCTGTACTTTCCAGCATGAGGGATTACCACTTTTCAGGGGACATTTTTGTCTTTACTTTACTTTGGCTGGTTTTTAAGCACTACATTTTGGTGAAGAGTTACTTACCTCCTTGGGGTTTTGCTGTGTTTATTCTACACAGAAAAGTCCACAAATAGAAGAGCTCCATCAGGGTGAACTGAAGTTATCCTAAGGAAAAATTTCATTGCATGGATTGTGTAAACTCACTGAGACTGAAGTAAAGCTGGAAAGGAATCTAAAGGTGAATAAAACAAGAAGTTTGGAATTGGATTTGGGGAATCTGGGCTTGGAAATGCCTCAGGTAAGTCTGATACAGTTTTATTTGCTTCTGTAAATAATCTTGTTTCCTTTTTTTGTGAAAGAAAAAAAGAAAGACAAAGTTTAAGAACAAATTTGTCTGGCATCAGCAGAGAGATGGTGTATATTTTTCAGGGTCATGGTGGTGTATATGGCAGAAGCTACGTTGCTGCTTTTGGTTCTGTCTTTGTTCACATGGCAAGATTCAGCATAGTTGTCGTCTGGCTGAGGGTGGATGCCTGGAGAGCAGCCTTTTATTACTGCAGTGATTCACACATCAGCACACTGAATGACTTTCAGCAGAACAGTGTTTCTCCCTTCCCAACCCTCGGGGCGAGTGTGTCTAGAAGAGAAACAGAGGACTGGAATTAAATGTAGCAGAAAGCCTTGCTGCCCATTCTCTGCTGCCCAGGCATCCTGCATAATGGTTTTTTTTTTTTTTTGCAAAGTTCCACTTGGTTCTCAAGAGACTAACACTCTTGATTTAGTTCTAATAAATGTTGCTTTTGTTACCATCTCAGGTGGAAGTTTTATGAGTTCTAATGGTTCTAAAAAACAATCAGCACTGCTTTAGCACAAAATGGCTTGTGTTAGGGTGAAGGCCCTGCAAGCGTGTAGTGCCTGTTGATACTCACAGATCTTGCCAGTACTTGCTCTCCTCTTCTACGAATGCTAACATACCCCTACACTTGGCAAACCCATGAGAATTTCAAACCAACAAAAAAGAGTGAATGAGCAATGCTCTTGCAGCTATATGACGAATACAAATGTGTCCTTTGATTAAAGAGCTGCATGTTCTTAGCTGCTCTTAAAAGCATTCTCTCACTCCGAGAAGCAACGTGCTTATGTGTGTAGGTAAAAACCTTCCAGACGAAAGTGCAGCACAAGTTCAGAGACATGGATGTAATGGCAGTCCTCTTTATGTTTTGTTGAATACAAGAATATGTCCTTTTTATAGCATGCTTCAAATGTCAGTATCAATCTTGTTGTAGCCCAGTGTGAGTGGAATGGACCCTCCTTTTGGGGATGCCTTTCGGAGCCATGTATTTTCAGAACAGACCCTGATGAGCACAGATCTCTTGGCAAGCAGTTCAGATCCAGACTTCATGTATGAACTGGTAGGTCGTCTTTGTGTGTGTGTACATTAACTTCCTCTCCTTGACTAATACCCTGAGTTAGTGTAGTAATAAAGGGGGTGTTTGTTCAAGAATGCTAGAAGATTATTCATTACTGCTAGCTACTGATTAGCGAAGAGACTGCTTGTCCAGCAAATGTGATGCTTCCTCAATAGATGCCTGTTACAGCTGGCTGTCAGGAGAGGTTTGACATACAAGTCTCAAATAGAGCTGTGTTGATGTTATGTAATGATGCTTGAGACTCTTCCTTACAGTTTTTTTTCTGCAAGAGCAGCATTATATGCTACTTCACCCAAGCTGTGAACACAGGGGAAGCAAAATAAAAGTTGACTCATGAGCTACTTAAACTGACATTCCTGCTTTGGGTTGTTTTTTTTTATTTTCCTTGCATCAAAGGAGAAAGGTAGTTCACAGTCATTAATTGACCCACGTTAGAATGAGGTTTTCCAGGGACTGGAAAACATGAGCATGTTCTATTAAGGACACAACAAAGATTGTCCTAGGTTAATAGAGACTAGAGCAGCTTGCCTGTGATGTCTTTTGTGTTTTAAATACATGGATAAGGGTACCAGATTAGTTCCCTGTGACCTGCTGAATTTGCAGTAACAGGAAGAGAATCCAGTGGCACTTGACTTGTATCTTTAGCCATCTCTTCAGAGAGGTCTGCTGCGGAAGCATGGAAACTGGACTTCATTCTGACCCTCAAAAACAGCTTTCAGTTGGAAGCTGAAGTATCTTCCCTACGTTATCGCTCTTACACATCACTGGAGTGAAACTCACCATAGTAGATTAAATAGAGGGAAGAGGTGATTGATACTTTTTGATATTCATTTTTAACTTGTCTTATTATGCACAGGACAGAGAAATGGACTATCAGCAAAGCTCCAGAGACAACTTGCTTTCAATGGAGGACTGCAAAGACCTTGAGAATTTGGAGTCTTTTACGGACATCCTGGACAAAGAAGCTGCTCTCACGTCAAAGTGGGAGCAGTGGGACACTTACTGTGAAGACTTAACTAAGTACACTAAATTAACCAGCTGTGACATCTGGGGAACAAAAGAGGTGGATTACCTAGGCCTTGATGACTTTTCAAGCCCATACCAAGATGAAGAGGTGATAAGCAAAACACCAACCCTGGCTCAGCTTAACAGTGAGGACTCCCAGCCTGTTTCTGATTCACTCTATTACCCTGATTTGCTCTTCAGTGTAAAACAAAACCCGTTAAATTCTTTGTTACCTGGCAAAAAAATTGCAACCAGAGCAGCAGCCCCAGTCTGTTCCTCTAAGAACGTTCAGGCTGAGGCACCTTTATCGGACTGTGTTCAGAAGGCAAGCAAACCTGCAACTCAGCCTGCTTCCAGTACACAAATCATGGTGAAGACCAACGTGTACAATAACGAGAAGGTGAACATTCACGTTGAATGTAAAGACTATGTTAAAAAGGCAAAAGTAAAGATCAATCCTTTACCACAGAGCAGGCAGGTGCTGAGCCAGACACACGCTGAGGCAGCAAAGGAAAACACCTGCTATTGTGGTGCCGTAGCAAAGAGGCAAGAAAGAAAAGGAATCGAGTCCCCTCACGGTCACAGTACGCCTCCTATTTTGCCTTTTAAAGAGGCTCAAGAACTGCTCCTCAGTCCACCCCAGGAAACCCCAGGGCTCATCGGGGGGGAGAGCAGTCTTTCTGCCAGCACATCAGTGTCGGATTCTTCACAGAAGAAAGAAGAGCACAACTATTCTCTTTTTGTAACAGACAGCTTGGGTGAACAGTCAGCCAAAGGAGACCCTGAGGAAGAGGAGGACGATGAGGATGATATTGAAGATGAGGACCATGATGAAGGATTTGGCAGTGAGCACGAGCTGTCTGAAAACGATGACGAGGAAGATTATGAGGATGATAAAGATGATGACATCAGCGACACCTTCTCAGAACCAGGTACCAGCAGTATTGGGCTTTGTTAACATGGAGGATAACGGAGTTGCCTGCCAAGTGGGAAAGGGTGCCTTTGAATTCTTTATAGTTACAGATGAGAGCAACACTGATCTTAAATTAGGAACTGTCATCCCAGATTTTCTAAGTGCTTTGCAAAATGTAATTAATGATAAGTCCACAAGGGCTCTATTGCCCTTTTTTGACCCAAAAAAAAAGCATAAGCTGTGGTCGTGCAACAAAAATAATAGAGAATACAGGAAACCTCGCTTGTAGCCTAAGGTAGTAGAACAACTGCCTGCAATTGTTGTCTTCTTTTTACAAGGCTTGATGATAGGACGTGCAGAGCCTTCTAGTGCTTCAGTAGGTTGCTGAAGGTTGAATTTATCCAGAGTTAGCTGATATGAAATAATCTCACACTTGCTGAAGTTCTCCTGTATAGGTAATGTTTTCCACAGAATCCAAAGAATCCCTACCACTGACACTAATAGAACTGTTTCTTGGTGGTTTTCAGCAGTAATTCTTAGTGGGTTTTCAAAGGATGCTGAATTCCTGTCTTCTTCATGTAGAAATGGAGCCTTAACAACAGAAATGAGAACAAACCTTCACCTAGAAGGTAACAAAGCGGTGATGTTGTGAAAAACTAAACTCTGAAGGGAAAGGGACGGGACTGTAACCAAGTATTAGTTTAATGATAGTTTAATGATAGAAAGTATTCAGATGTTCACATTTTAGAAATGCTTTGTAGTGGAGCATAAGAATTAAGATATTCAGACATTTGGCAATATACAACTTGGGGGGAGGTGGGGGAAGCAGCTGAAATTTTGCCATTTTAAAAACAGCTTCCCTAAAGCTTGTTAGTGCTGGTCATAATGAGCTCTCAGATTGAATTATTTTCTAAGTAGATTTCCTGAGCTGACATTAAAACATATTAAGCATTATGCCCTTTATGTTACATCTACATGTACACAGCACATTTTTTTATGAGCATTTTAAAACCTTTTTCCTCCCTTCTTCTGAACTGAACTCCCTCTCCTTTCTGGGGCTCTGAGTAGCTATTACAGCTCTGTGATGATTGCTGTGCTGCACAGCGCCTTGCAACCCACGGAGGCACATTGCACAGTAAGCCTGCTAACCTTGAAAAAAGAGATGTCATGTTAGAATGCTGGGATTTCAGCTGGTGGAATTCTATTAACTGTTGTTTGTTCAAATGTTCCTGACGAGCAATTGCTCTGGCCTTCTAAATCCTGCTATGTCGTGCAGTGCAGTGACTGAGGCACTTGGACGAGCTCGCTGGAGCTTCAAGTGAATGAAGCCATTCACCTCCAGTATGACAATATTAAAAGTTTCACCATATGTTTTGTTTATATTAGAAGGTCATGTCTCCAGCTGTTTAAATTGTGTCACTCTTTGTGCTTTGAGTTGCTTTTTAACGTTTGCAGTAAAGGTAAATATTATGGATGGGATTGCTAAAAATAGGCCTAGTGTGAGATATTTCATAGAATCATAGAATGGCAGGGTTGGAAGGGACCTTTAGAGGTCATCTAGTCCAACAACCCTGCAGAAGCAGGTTCACCTAGATCAGGTCGTATAGGAACGTGTACAGGCGGGTCTTGAAGACCTCCAAGGAGCCTCTACAACCCCCTGGGCAGCCTGTGCCAGGGCTCTCTCACCCTCACAGTGAAATAGGTTTTTCTTATATTTAAGTGGAACTTCTTGTGTTCCAGCTTCATCCTATTACCCCTTGTCCTGTTGCTAGATACAGTAGAAAAGAGTGATGCCCCACATTTAACCTTCTGTAGTACTGAAACCAAATTCAGTTGATTAAAAATCTAGAATGAGGATGTAACTCGTGAAAGACAAAAACCTGTTCTTTACTGCTGACCCTCTGATGTATTTTGTACACAGTTTGCTTTCATTTATTCTTCATGCCTGTTTTTGGAGCGCATGAAATGCTTTCTTAAAGCACTTGTGTTGTCTGAGGAGATACTGAGACATACTGAACTTCAGGAACTTGGAGAAATAACTGAATATGTGACTGGCTCTCAGACAAGTTTTGGCAACGATACTTTTATTCTCCATGTGATATAGATACAGCAATATTGGTCACCTGCAAGGGTAGTTAGGGGACTTGTCAGCCCAGGCCCTTTCTAGCCCATTTCTAGCCCCTTTCTAGCACTTCCTAGCACTTTTCTAGCACAGGCTGCCCAGGGAGGGTGTGGAGTCTCCTTCCTTGGAGGTCTTCAAGACCCACCTGGACAAGTTCCTGTGTGGCCTGATCTAGGTGGACCTGCTTCTGCAGGGAGGTTGGACTAGATGATCTCTAAAGGTCCCTTCCACCCCCTACTATTCTATGATTTTTTTGCCATTACTAGTATATTTTACCTATCTCATTTAATAGAAATGTTTGTAAATGACTACTCCCATCAAGTAGTGAAGAGATTTCAGAAGTGGGAGATGGAACAACTGATGCAGTTTTCAGTAGCACTGGAGGAGAAATAGCTGGAAGGGAGAGTGCTTTTAGAGACATGGAGATTGTTTAAAGAAGTTGCACTGCCTCTGTTCTGCACACTTGCACCATCAGCTAGGGGAAAAAGATTCATAAATGGTTTTACAGAAGTCAAGTTTGGTTAAATGGTCAAAGAAAGGGTTTTCTCTGGTTTGTTTTGGTGAGGCTATTTTTGCTTTTAATCTGTTAAGATGCAGTACTCATGTCTATCCTGTTCTCTTGCTTCACTTAGTTTAGCCCTGGTGAATTTAAACCTAAAATGATAGGGATGGGAACAAAGATTTGTAGGTGGGATCTGCAAAGGGCTTGAAAAGTAAATACAAAACTCTTTTGGGTTTCTTAGAAGCCTGCAAAAGACAGTAAGGCTGCCATATGATCTTTGCTAAGAGGAGAATTCAAGGAAGATGAATACAGTGCAGAAAAGCTGATGTGTCGCACTCCTGTATGTTACAGACTCAGTTAGAACTATTCTGTGTAACATTAAAATGATAGCAGGTCAGTGTTAGAGTTGCAAGGCAGGATGCACTAACTCAACATAATTTAAGTTGCTAACTTAATTATGGTTTAAATAAGCAAACAGGAAGTCTTGATTTTAACCTTGTACATTTGTACACATCAACTCTTCAAGAGATTTGTTTTCATTGGTTGGCTTAATTCTGTGTTATCATGAAGACAGGCTAAATTTATACATGTCTATATAATGAGTTCCATAGCTTGCCTTGCTTTCTCAAGTGCAAAGTAAGTGGGTTTTTTAAGAGTATTTTGATACTTGTGTCAAACAGCATTTGGGTAAAATGGAAGTACAGTTAAAATATTCATGGTATTTGAAGCTATATTTAATGAAAATTGTAATAATCACTTTGGCTATACAAGAGAAAATGTTTTATAAAGCATGATTATTTTTTTGTTTGATTCACCTTTAAAATACTTTTTAATAAACTGGACAATCAAAGTAAATGAGTTGATGAAATGATTAGAAACAGAACTTCAGAACTGATCTCATAATTCTGCACACCTGAATTTTATTCATACTTTTGGTTGTGAGGTGGGAGTCAGACCAAAGCAAGAAAGTTTGGTTTTCCTCTTTCAGCTGCTAATTCAAGTGCAAACAGACTAATTGAATGGAGTGTTTTAAAAGAAGAAAGTGTTCTTTGTGCTACTGCTAAAAGATGAAGCAGAGCTCAAACATACGGGGTCAAGGCTTAAGCTTACAGTCCCTGGCTTCTCCTTAAGCTTCACCGGTATATGTGACGGTTTGAAATGCATTCTTTTTAAAGTAAATGTAAACTATTCATAGCATTTTAGTACAAAAGGTGGTGTAGTGCTTTGGGCTTTTTTAACCTTAGTATAAGTTGCCTCCACTTGCTTAAAACCATGGTTTGCGTTTACATAACTACGGAGTAAATACTGATGTAATGTGAATTAGTGGCATTACAGTTCCCATATCCTTCACAAACAGTTCATCGTATTGAGTGCATCACAATACACCTCTAAAATATCATGCAGGTTGACTGACATCCCACTTAAAGAGCTGAGGGAGATACTGAACTGCTTGTGTCTAGATCCCTTCAGTTTGGATGGCTTTAGATCATTGTCCTGATAATAGATCCCCCTTTCTGTACCCTAATAGAGGTGGGTGGTTTGATTTATTTCCTGAAGGTATTAAAACTTAAGGAAGAAGCAGGAGCTGGAAAGGACCCAGTAGGATCATTGAGTCCAACTCTGAATATTCTATGATTGAATAATTTTGCTTTCTTTCTAGATCTTTTGCTAATCCATCTTTATTGTCTGCTTGTCTTTTTCATGGTTTCTGATTAGAGATTAATTAAAATCCGGAGGCAAGTTAGAGTTATGCTCCTGCAGACTTGGGGAGAGGATTGTAAGGATGGAAGAACAGTCTCCAACAGCTGTTGTCTGTATGCTGCTGTGATGGGATTGTAGGGGAGAAGAGCAATAGAGCTTAAGGGGTCAGAGAATGTAAAGGGGCTTTCAATGCATAAATAATTAGTTTCTTTTCAACTAATGAAGCAGCATCACTGAATCAATGTCTGTCCCTGGATATAAGGCAAGTTGCCAGTTGCAGTTGACGCTGCAAACCAAGTCTGTTCGATTATGTAAAACAGGCCTCGACTGTGGTTTTGCTTTTGAATACTCTGTCCTCCATTAAAGGGCCAGAAATGGTTTTGTCAACATTATATAAACAATGCAATACATCCTTTTAGGGTATGAAAATGATTCTGTGGAGGATTTAAAAGAAATGACTGCAATATCCTGTCGGAAAAGAGGCAAGCGAAGATACTTCTGGGAGTACAGTGAGCAGCTGACACCATCACAACAAGAAAGAATGCTGAGGCCGTCCGAGTGGAATCGAGATACGTTACCCAGTAATATGTATCAGAAGAATGGTCTCCATCATGGTAAGAACAGAGGCCTGGTTGCAAGCGAATGTCTTTCGTTCTGACAGTTTCAGTAGCCAAACTCCTATACTTGCAAGTGCTGAGAAGTTGTCTTTTGGCCATGAAAAGAAATCATTAAAACACTGTCAGTCTGTTGCTCAGTTAGCAGAGCTCTTCATGGTGTCCAAGGAAGACACAGTGAACATACAGTAGTAACTTTCAATGTGGTTTCTTCCAGAGGAAGGGAGGTGAATTGAGAATTGTAACTTTCAAGGGCTTTCAGTGGAAACTCTAAAATTTTCTCAGTGCTATACTGTAAACATATTGGATGAGCTGCTTGACTGATATTTGCTCCTTGGAGCTGTTAGTTGCAGTCTCGTTTGTGTTAGAAGTGAGCTGGAAGTGACCCGAGATCCAAAGTTCACACTAACTGCAGCATGAACTAAGGGACAAGCAATAAAGCATAACTGTCTCTTTTTGCTCCTCCCTGCTTGCTTCTCCCAGCTATGTGAATGCAGCATAGTGAAGCAGTTACTCTTCTCTGAATAAACTATTTCTTTAAAATATCCTCTTAGAAACTTAAACCAATTGGTCTAATAACTGTGGTTTATTCCCATAACTTTTTGATTAGCAATTTGCTGTAGAGCACCCATGACTAACATCACCCAGAACAAGCCACTCTTAGGAGTAATGTTTGTTTTCTTCTCACTGGACCTCTTTGGTAGGCTGCTCTATTTGGTTTTGGCTTTGAAGGAGAAAATAAAAGCAGCTTTCCTGGTGGTGATGTTAACATTCCCTTACATTTGAAAATGGCTCTCTTTAACGTGGCAGTTGAAACCAAAGGATTTTGGTTTTGTTGTTACTTCCAGATTTATTCAGGAAAAGGAAAACTTTTCTTTTTTAAATCTCCTTAGTTTATATATGTTTGTTTATCTTGTAGTGAAATATCAGTACCCAAGGTCGCTATCGCTGCTCCTTCTTAAAAAGGCTTGTATCTATACTTGTTATGAAACAACCACCAACCAAACATGCCTCCAGGACTCAGTCCCACCAGACACTTGGAGTACTGAGTGACCTTTAAGTCAGGTGCATGTGCAAGAGATACCTAGGATCAAACACCCCAGAAGCTACAGATTGTAACACATGTAGGATGTTTTTATTTTGACATACAGATGTGTACCAAGGTCATCTCCTACCTCAGATAAATCATCCTAAATTGTCATCTCTCCAGTAAATGTTTCTGTAGCAGGTTTTGTTAGTTTTATTAACATTTTCAATGCAAGTGTCTGTAACAACCAACATTTATTATAGAAGTGAAGTTTAGAAACAAACACATAACAGTGGCAGAGGATCTTAAGGAATGAAGATTTTGTCTCAAATGTATGTATTTCTTCAGGAAACCCGGTCTGAAATACATAAAAAAGGGGTTCAGTAGCCTTTATGTGTACCAGGCCTCGACTCTCTTAATACAGAACTTTAGCAATAAGATTATGCAGGAATTTAGTCAACTTGAGCGTGCTGGAGGATGTATTGGCTGAACACGTAAGTTGGCAAATTACAGATGGGGCAAAACAATTGGGTTTAAACTTGACATGTACATTTTTCAGCACAGTTGTGTGAATACTGTCTGTCACATCCAGTAGCCTGGCCAGCACTATTTGCTCTTATCTGATCTGGATATAATATGAATTGTACAAAGCAGTTGTCTGGAAAGGTTCTGTCTATTGTGAAAGGCCATAGGCATCACATGATTCCAGTCCATTCTCTCGTCATGAACAAAGGAACTTAAACTGCACCTAAAACCCCCACACGTTTAAGAATTTTATTTTTTTTTTTCCAGAGGTTTGTGTACATATTGTGTCACTTCCCAACTTCATTCTCTGCATATTTCAAACAGGCAAATACGCAGCAAAGAAGTCGCGGAGGACTGACGTAGAAGACCTGACTCCCAACCCCAGAAAGCTTCTGCAGATTGGTAATGAGCTGAGGAAGCTGAATAAGGTGATCAGTGACCTGACGCCAGTCAGTGAACTTCCCTTAACTGCCAGACCAAGGTCAAGAAAAGAAAAGAACAAGCTGGCTTCCAGGTATACATTGGATAATGGCACAAGGATGAGTAAATTCAGATTAATACAACTGTATGAGTAAGATCCAACTAATTTTTGCCTCAAGAGATCCTGTTTCATCATGGTAGTTCCTGCAATGGGCTAATTACCAGTTTATCAAAAAGCAGAGCAGCTGGTGCTTTGGAGATGTAATTTGCCTGTTCCATAGACAACAGTGTATTTCCACTGGAAGCTGGGTTACTTAGCTGCAGGGCAAATGACTGATAGAGTGATAAAATCCACAAGTGTGAAATGTAAACCAGTGTAGGTGGCAGAATGCTTTCAATGAAGGCGAGTGAGTAGGTAGATGATTTTGTACTTCACAGCTCTGGGAGTGTTGGTTGATAAGTTTGTGTGGCAAACAAACAGATGCTCTTAGTATTCTGGAATTTTTGTTAGTGTTCTAATTCTTCCCCTCTTCTTACTATAGGGCTTGTAGACTAAAAAAGAAAGCCCAGTATGAAGCCAATAAAGTAAAACTCTGGGGTCTCAACACGGAATATGGTAAATACAACTCTTCACGTCTTAATTTTTCTTTTGCTTGGACAAGTCTGTGTTTTGCACCATCACATAACCTGGGTCATACCTGGCAGTTTATAGGGCCAACAGGGTCGGTACGAACCCAACGATTTTGTTGGTACAAAACCAGTCCATTCCATAAAGTGTACATAGATTGGGTTACCTGCAGTGTTGAGCTACTTTGCAGATGTACGTTATGTAAATGTGTGCATGGCGTGGGAAGACTTTTGGAAAACACCTTTACGGATGTAAACTTTTACATCGTAATTTTACAGTTGGTGTGATGTGATGCCTCTGATGCTTACAGTGTGTGGAGGACTGTGGATTTCTTTTGCTCCAGGGGGAATATGCTGTAAATGTAATCAGTGGGTTTTTTTTTCCTTTGCAGATAATTTACTGTTTGTGATCAACTCCATTAAACAAGAAATAGTTAATCGGGTGCAGGTACCTAAAGACGATAGAGGAGTCAACATGGAGCAAAAGCTGAACATACTTATTAAAGACACTCTTGGTAAGCAGTAAACTTAATGTGCTTGCATGTACGTGGAGAGACGTATACTCTGTGACACATTAGATTGCCAGCAATTTCAGGACTAGAGAAAAGGAAGAAGCGCTTCCTAATTCCAGCTGTCTCTGCCTTTTGGTTGGCTACTAGCCAGAGTGTTCATTGGCTTTTGTGTTAATTACAGGAACGTACAGATGCATGCAACGAATAGTAACCTTAGAGCACATTTCCTTTCCTTCCTTTTTTTTAGGACTCCCTGTAGCTGGACAGACGTCAGAATTTGTGAATCAAGTTTTAGAGAAGACTGCAGAAGGAGACCCCACCGGGGGCCTTGTAGGGCTACGAATACCGATGGCAAAAGTTTAAGGCATGACTTCAGCTGTTCTCATCGGTCAGATTCTCCCTGTGCTGTCAAGTACTTCGTTGTAAATCACATTCTGGTCTGCATGTCAGTTTAGCATTATGTAAACACTTACAGTTAGGTTCCGTTGTTTTTAAACTGCAGTGTAGTAACACAAATCAAAGCATGATAGAAAATGCTGAACTGCATTTTTTTTTTTGTTTTGGACCATAAACTCCAGATAGTTTCAAAGCTGCTTTAAAGCTTCAATGCAGAAATGAAGATTCTTTTTAAAATTAAGTTACATAGGACCAGAATATATCACTTTTTTGGTTTAGAAGCAAAAGACTTGGGTTTGCTAAATAAAAATGTTCAGCGTATGCCAGACATTGCAACAGGTTTATGCTCCGAGGATAAAGAGAGGCAGTGTATTTTTGGTAAAGCTGTTGATTTAGGGAGTATTTTTGCTCTTGTTTGGTTGGTTTTTTTTTTCTTTTTAAATAATTGGATTTTCTTTGTTCTTCTTAAAAAAAAAAAAAAAACCCAGTAAGCTTTCTTTGCAACCATTAACTTGTACATAGCACACGTGGCAGCAGAGCTAGTGTGCCATAGAAGACTTTTAATTTTCTGAGCTGAATATAGTATTTAAATGTCTGTGCAAGCAAGAGAGAAAAAAAAAACAAAACAAAAAAGTATATTCTTTGTGCCTTGTATTTTGGGGGGAGAGCTATCAGTATAAGCTGGTAAAGTTTTGTATGAAGAAAAACCCTGAGGGGAAAAACCATGATGTATAGATGGTGAGATTATAGGTTTTAATGTATTTGTTTCCAGCTCTTAAAAATTTTTGAATGTATATAGGAATATGTTGAAAATGTAGATATATGCCACAGAGTCTATGTATTGTATAAAAGATGGCTCTAGAAAACTCAATTTCGGTACTTTGGCCGGAAGAAAACAAATACTTGCACATTAATGCGATTGTTTATTTTTGTACCAAAGACAAATGCAACTGATATGGCGAACTGCCAGTCTAAGTAAAGTTTTGCACAGCTTATATGATACTGTACTGAATGTAACAAAAAAATATATAACAAATGACAAAAAAAAAACACAAAAAAAAAGGAAAAAAAATTAAAGGTCAGGGTTAGGGATCTTACTGAACTGTGAATTTTTTTGTTTGGGTCCAATTATCTACAGAAGGAGCATTCATACATAACAATATTATTTTGCTGTTCTTGTAGGTCGCTTCCATGGTAGATAAGTTGGTGGCCGTCTCAGAGTCTTTCAATCTTTTGTTTGGTTTTGGTTTGGGTTGGGTTGGTTGGTTTGTTTGTGTTTGTTTGTTTGTTTTTCCTCTGCACTTAACTGTAGGAGATTTTAATATATTTGGATTTTAGTAAGCTATTGGTAAAATAGTTTTTGACTTTGAGAATTTAAATGAAAGCAACAACAAAAAAAACCTATTTAGCTTGTTGTAGTATACTTCCACCAAACAACCAAAATGAAATTATTTTTATTGTAATGTGTATATATGTAAAGAGAAAACAAAACACACACACATAAAAAAGAGCTACAAATATCTAATTCCTTAGTTGCCACTTTTCCAGTCGATGTATTATTATGCATGTGATGTTTCCAAGGATCAACACAGGCTTCAAGCAAAACAGGAAGAAGAAGAAAAAAAAAAAGTTTATAGACTTTTATATTTTTGTACAGGTATTTCAAAACTAGCTTCTTCAGACTTATATGTGACTTATTCTTGTTAATTCAGTAGTTTCTATGATTGAGGAATATTAACACACAGTTCTTATTTGCTCTTCTGCTAATAAGAGTTGGCTTTGTAGTCAGTGTTAACGTACAGATTAAAAGCTTTAGCCTTTGATGAGAAAGTCCTTTATCTCAAGGCAACATCATTCTCTGGTTTCATGGTTTCCCCCCACTGTTTCCTCCCTGTTCTTTCTCTCCCTATTTAAAGATGACGAAACACTGTTTACTGAAAATAGAAATACCAAATATTTTCAAATGTAGCTGCTGAAAAAAATATAAATGCAAAAGTCCATGAAGGCTTTCTCCCCGCTCCCTTTGGGGAATTTCTCCACTTCATTTCTAGTTTGTCTGTGTTTGTACTGTGATTACTTTTTGTTTATAAGTAGATTATTTTTATATCCAAGCTTGTACTATATAAAAAAAAAAAGAAACTTATAAGTCTGGATGGGCAATAGTGCAGTAAGAGTTGCGGATGAAGGTGGCAGTGCTGCCACGTGCTTGTGAATGTGCACACAGCTTACTTTTGTATCTAAATCTTTTGGAAGACTCAAAAGGGAGGAGGAGGCCAAAATACCACTACTGAGCTGTACAGAAAGTCTTTTCTTACAAGAGACTGAACGAATACCCAGGGCAATTTAAGCAAAACTTTGTAAATCCACTTAAGACTTGCAAAATCTGAGTGGAACGTGGGTGTTTTTGTTTCAGGCCGTGGTGGTAGGGTGAGGTGAGGGTTGGCTGCTGCTTTCCGTGGTGGGTCAGATGTATTCCTATGTCGTTATTGCTGATGTTGCAGTTATTTTGGCGATGTGTATGGCCCATGAAAAAAAAAAAAAATAAGCAAAACCTGACAAAGAATGTCTCTCGTGAAGTTCAGGCCACACCTGTACCAAGACTTTGAATACTGTTGTTCCTTTCTGACAAGCAGCGTTGGGATAAGGCGCTGCTGGGATTAGGAGAGGTCCTTATGCTATATCCAAACTGGCCAGACAAGGCGGCACTGCAAAACGTTGAGAGAGCTTTGGAATTGGGTAAAAAAACTTCCTGTGACTAATTAAACTGACATGGTATTAACAACGATTAAAAAAAAAAAAAAAAGCCCCATTTCTACTGCTCAGAAATCCTGGGCAGAAACAGAACTTTATAGCTTTTTATTTTTTGTCTGAAAACCAGATTTTGGTCTTAGCATTTCAAAGTAGACTTTGAATCTTTAATGAATCCCATACCCTCGCATTTCAGTGTTTTCTATGTATTATTTTAAGTTAAAGCTTTTAAATAGTCGAGCTTTTTAATGTTGACACTTTATTTTGTACCTATTTATATGTATGTATATCTTAGAAAAGCACTTTGTTTAAAAAAAAAAAACAACGACAAGAAAAAAAAAAACAGGTTTAAAAAAAGGAGTAAAACAAAACAAAAAAAAAAAGAAAAAAAGAAGAAACTGCATTTTATATGATTCCTGCCACTTGCTGCTAACTCTGGGCTGGTCAGAATGCTGCAGCGATACTTGATATAAATAAAACCTGGCAGTAAAATGTAGAGTAAGAGATAAGACCTTTTGCTGGTTTAACTTTTATCATAAAGGTGACATAGGAGAGCTGTGCAGCTTTACATTTTTAACCAGGGGACTCTGTGGCATTTAAACCGTCTAGAAAAAAAAACAAAAAAAACAAAAAAACAAACACAAATGGTTGTACTTTAATGCCAGTAACAATCTGCTTCCTCTAGTGTCATTAAAATATATACATTTAGTGTATACTTATCACAAACAAAAATCTTATAAGGATGTTAAAATAAATAAACAAACCCCAAGCAATGTACATGTTCTGTTTTTTGGCATTTGTGGCATGCATTTTGGGATGATCTTTAGAGAAGAGCGTTTTCTAAAGATCTTTCAGTGTTCATACATGGTATGTGGATCTTAATGAGTCCTGGGGTTTTGTTTGTTTGTTTGTTCGTTTGTTTTTGAGTGTAGGCATTGTGAATATTCACTTTTAATCCTATATCCAAAAACAAGTCTATGTTTTTGATTTAACACAAACAAAAGCTCTTCCTTTTTTTTTCTGATACACTGGATTCTCTGGAGTTTGTTTCATTGTAAAAGCATGCTGTCATAACTGCTCTTGTTGAGATCTCGTCAGTCTGAACTTAGGTGCCACACTTTGAATTGATGGACTGCTTGTTCTACTGTACCATGTATGATTCTCATCCTTTCCTACTTCCTTCACGACAGATGATGATGTGGCTTTATATTGTGCCTTACTTGTACATCTAGGACTAAATGTTTCTCATTCCCTCTGAACTCTTCAAACCTAAACCCTTCTGAAATTCAAGCAGAACTGATAAAAGCATCCTGAAAAGAGTCTGGATATAGATCTGATTTCAGTTTCTCTCCGTAGTAATACTTTCATTTTTATACAGAAGACCAGTTTTTGATGGCCTTGCAAAACGTGGGGGTATTCATGAAGGGTGGTTTGTAGCCCGAAACCCCTTTTGCTAATGCTTTCTTTTATGGTTTATTGAACACACTTCCTGATACTTGGCGAGCACTTCTTTTTTTGTTTGGTTGGTTTGGGATGAGACTTACTTACTAAAGCTATGTTTACGTGTGGATGGGCTGGATTTTATTGAAATCATTGTGATTTAACAAAGCTGCGTTGCTGTAAAGCTGATGTGAGAGTCAGGCTCAGCTGTGTTCAGTTCCTAATTCTTTACAGATGGATGTTTTTTCCATACTAAGAGGGACAGGGGGAGAAACAAAAAAAAGTTGTGGGGTTGTTTGTGTTTGATTGTGTGTGGGTTTTTTTTTTCAAACCCACTCAACCTAAAAAAAACCCTGAAGTGGATGAAGGATATTTTAATTAACCTAAAATCAACCAGACACTTCTGAAACACGGTGGTGTCAGTTTTGTTTTAAAAAGATTTCCCCCCCCTTTAATAATCGTCTGATACTTGCCTTCATGAATAAATCAGCTCATTCACATAAAGACTGGGATGTGCTTTTTCATTTCCATAAATCATTTTAACCTCTTCTTTTTGTTGTTAAAGCTCTAGAAGGCTTTATCAGCAGAATTTCAAAGGGTTGTATACCAGTTGCCTTCAGCAGAAATAGCAAATGCAATTCTGTTCCTCAAACGTGCTTGCTAGTCTTCCTGAAATTCTGTTGAAGCATCACCCAGTTATGTATCGTGAATGTTAGGATCTGTATTTGGCCTTGAGACATGAATTTCAAGAACGCATCTAATCATGATTTTATTTTAAGTTGGGAGGCTTCAGTTGGAATCATCTAGTTAAGTGTGCTGCTAGATGTGGTCTTGGCTTATTGACACAGCCTTGCACACAGCCGAGGATTATTTTGTATCGTGCGAATTACATTTCAAACAGTTACTGCTTCAGTGACTGATTCTTCTTGTAACTGTATTAAGGGCATTAGTATGTTGAGAAAGCACCACTCTTCAATTTCTCCCAATATCAGTTGGGATTCTTAAATGTCATTAATGAAAGTTGGCACTTTTAGGTTATACCTTCTTTGCAGCATACAAAAAAATATCTCTGTCTTTCTACAGACTTGCATTTCACAATATGCCATGGTTGCTTTTTTTTTTTTTCCCCTCCCCAATGCTTCTGGCATGATAAGAAGGTGTGTGTGTGTGTGCACTGAATTATAATCCTCAGCCTCTTAGACATTCATGAACTTCCACAAGAGCAATACTGACTATGCATTTATTGTCTTTCTAATGAGCTGTGGAGCTAAAAGTAGAGCCAGTGCTATTTTAAGCCACTTTTTTTTTCTCCATTTAGAAAAAACCCTCCAAAGCTTTTTTTTTTTTAATAACATCCATGTTTGGAGTTTTTCCTTAGTTAAGAATATTTTGCAGTTGGGTGTCTGTGTAAGTCCAATTTGGGTGAGTTAACTAGCTACTGAAAAACTTCTGTGTTGGATTTGATGTTGGCAAAAGCACACTCCACCCCAATCAACATCTTCTGATTAAAAAAGCCCCACTTTAGTGGCAGCACTTAGTTTTATTATAAAGATGGATATTCATGTGTTCTGATTCAAATCGTTTGTCCTCTAGAATATTTTGTCCAAGTAAAACTTTATTGCTCAAGTATTTGTGGTTGGGTGAACTCTTAAGGCTGATGGCACGTGCGGATGTAGGTGGTTGACAGACAGAAAAATAAGCGCATTTGTGGTAACCTGCCTATGCTTGGGGTCATGATTGTAATGCTGTCCTTGATACTCTATAATCAACTTCCAACTGGAGCTCAGATGAAAGTCTTGTCTCTGTTAGAAAATAAATTTACCTTGTTAAAAGCATGATGTTAAAGAGTTGCAATGTTTAATGTTGGTTGATAGTTGTGCAGTTTTTATTTTTTTGAAAAGAGGCACAATTAAACTATTGACTTTGTTTACTCTGTCACCCTTGATCCCTTAGCACTTCTGTTCAGATACAAATTCATCAATGTATGCAACATCCTTTGTAATTTAAAATAAAAATTGTGGAGGAAATACTGTCTTGGATCGGTTTTTTTTGGAGTGATGATGAACTGTGTGTGCTCCCTTGAAGTAAATGCCCTCAGACTTCTGGTACGGTCAAGCAACTTTCCTTGGGAGGAATCAGAGCTAGGTAAGGAAATTTCCCCCCTGCAGGGTTGCTGGGTCGGGGTGATGGGACCATCAGGAGAATCTCAGCTGTAATCCACCAAGTCCTTGATTGTTTTTCTGCAATGGCCATGGAAGTGGCGTCTACCTTGAGCACCCGCTGGCTCTGTCCAAACCTGGCTTGTTGCACAGCCCCAGTCTGAGGGCAGGACCAGAACGACATGTTTGGAAGAAGCCAGAGGGCCCTTCACTTTCCTCTTTCGAGGGTACAGAATGTAGCCCATGTTCTTCCCCCTGCCTCCTCACTCCTGCCCTTCTCCCAGCTCCCGAGGAGCAAAGACTGTACGCGGCCAGCCGGAACCCCTGGGGGGCTGTTTGCTATAAAGCTGCAGCTTCAGCGGCGGCTGCAGCCCTGGTGCTCATCAGTGCTTCCCCCCCCTACACTGTCGTGGAACGTGCTGCGTTGGGCCCTTGTGTTTTTTTAGCTCATGAGGTCGAAAGGACCCATCTCAGCCCTCCTGGGCTCCTGCACTGCGTTTTCGTGCGCACCCGCGGCAGCGGCCGGCGCGGTCCGTGCGCGGCGCTCGGTGCCCGCAGGGGGGCGCGCAGGGGCCGCGCGGCGGGGCCGCGCCTCGCGCCTTCCCTCGCAAGATGGCGGCGGCGGGCAGCGTGCCCCTGCGCGTCTGTCACCAGGAGATCGTCCGCTTTGACCTGGAGATCAAAGCGGCCGTGCAGGTACCGCCGCCGGCCCCCGCCGCGGCTCTCCCCCCCCACGCCGGGACAGGGCCGTGGGGCGGTCGAGCGCGGGGAGCCCGTGCCGTGCCGCGCCGCGCTGACGGGGCCGTTGTCTTGCAGGACATCCGGGACTGCCCGGGGCCGCTCGGCGCCCTCACGGAGCTCAACGCCGTCGTGAAGGAGAAGTTCCGCCACCTCCGCGGCCGCATCCAGGTGAGGCTCCCGGCCGGGGGCCGCTGCCGTGAGCGCCCGCCTTGGCTCCGGGCGCCGCCGCGCCGGGCCGGGCTGCCGTTGGTTCCCGCCCGGGCCGGGGGAGGGGGGGGGGGGGGGGGGGGTGTGAGTTTGCGGGTGGCAGCAGTTGCTGATCGGGTCTCCGCGTTTCTGCCTCCCGCCAAAGGAGCTCGAACAGATGGCAAAGGAGCAGGATAAAGAGTCGGAGAAACAAGCCTTACTGCGGGAAGTAGAAAACCATCAGAAGCAAATGCTCAGGTGGGTCGCGTTGCCGGCGCTGGTCACGAGTCCCGTGCAAGCAGGGATGATCTGACACGTACAGCATCTGTTGGAGCCTGTTTTGCCAATAACGGTCACTGACACTGTTTTGCCCAAAACGAGAGAGGCTCAGGGGTGGAAAGGCGAGGGTTCCATTCACCTTTCCTCTGTCCTGACCTGACTCCCTCACCGTGGTCTGGCACTTTGAGCTATTGAGCATGTAAGTAGGTGTCTTGAGAGTCTGTTGTTTGACAGCTGGCACAGTTTTCTTCTTCCCTGGCACCAAAACCAACACACTTAGGAGAAGAAATAACAGGACAGTGTATTGTTACTCCCCGGTGTAACATAGAGTAAGCCCGTGCACGGATCCACGTTGCACAGCTACAGCAGCGATTGCTTTGGGAAAATTGATTTTGCTTGCAAGGTATTACTGTCATGTTACAACACTGTACTCTTGTGATTTCAGCAATCAGGCAGCTTGGAGAAAGGCAAACCTAGCTTGTAAAATTGCCATCGACAACTCAGAGAAAGATCAACTGCTGCAGGGAAGAGACTCCTTAAGACAAAGGTATTAAACTGTACAACCTGGGATTTAAATAGTGTGTGACTCTGTCCACTGGTATTAAATGGAAGCGACATCATGTTTTTAAGTTACTTAACTGTGTCCAGAGCATAGTTTTTCTGAGCGCATTTACCTTTTGTGGAGATTTAAACTCTCAAGAATTGCGGTCATTTCAGGTTTTCTTGGTGTTGGCATGTCTAAGCAGAAAAGGGGATAAGTGAGCCTTCTTGGTCTTTCTGTCTTTTACATTAATTCCAGTCAGGGTTATATACAAGTAATAGATGATTATGCAAACTGTTTGCATGTGGAAAACTGGATGTAAGCATGTGTAATTTCTATTTTGAAAAGCTGATGTGTTTAGTATCATGAAGCAACAAATGGGATACCCAGGATAATACAGTAGGAGTTTGTATCAGTGCTTCCACACCAGCTCATCAAGTTGTACAGATGAGGATGAATAAGGGGTGAAATAACAGGCCCCTATGAGACTCTGAGCCACTAACAGTTGTTTTGGCCTATGACTTTATGGTATTACTTGTTGTTGTTAGTGTTATTATTTAGTGAAGTTAATCTGAATTTCTCACGTTACAAACGATTTGTGTCTTTTGTACATTGCTAGACATATTTAGTGGCCAGCTCTGTTCTAAGCAACATTTTCCCCACCGTACCCAAAGACACAAATTTATCCCTTCCTGCTTCACTTTTTCCTTTTTCAGGAAGACTACAAAGGAAAGTCTGGCAGAAAGTGCAAGTAACATCACAGAGAGTCTGATGGGCATTAGCAGAATGATGTCACAGCAGGTCCAGCAAAGTGAGGAGACCGTGCAGACCTTAGGTACAGATGTTATTCATGTGTTTGGATATGCATTGGATGGTTAAAGCACCTTTTGTCAATTAGGATGGGGAGAGGGCAAAGTGACGTGGTGTGGAGGGTAGCGGAAACTTGCTTTGCTGTAGGAGAACATACTATGATGATAACTAAAGGACCATCCAGCAGAACTTCTCTCTGGACAGGAAGAGAAAATAATCATGTGCGTTGAGTGGAGCTGTTTGTTGGAGTTTCTACTTCATTATTACGAAAAGGAAAAGAGAGCTTTTGTTTTAGCTTCACTTAAAAGCAATGTGTGTTCACATAGTGCCAAGAGTGTGTTTGGAGTCACTCTGTGCTACTGTCCTGGCACAGGTTTGGTAATGGCAGAGAAAACAAAAGCGTTGCTACAAGTCCATACGCTGAGGAAACTTAGTTTTCACCCAGTCTCCAGCTGGGATGACTAAGAGACAAGGAGATCAAGTGACTTGAACCCAAGGTCACTTGCTCTGTCAGCAGTGCATCATGGACTGTGAAACTAAAATTTCACCCAGTTCTTTGGCTTAGACTCCTAAGACAATAAATCAAGTGACCTGTCAGAACTGGTGATTCATGAAGCGTTTAGAAGTTGGATCTGTGTTGCCAGGGCCTCTTACTAGCTGTGCTTTTGAGCAGAAGAGAGAGCGGTTTAAAGATGAGGATAAATAACACAACATTTTCCCTCCTTGTTCTCAGCCCCCATCTGAGGGTGGCAGCTGGGCACGGTTTGTTCATGAAAAAGTAGTGTGTTTCTTCTCCCAGTAAAAAGACAGTTTGGCAGACACTTTCTCACCCTGTTTCTGACTGAACAGCACTTGGAGTTCATCAAGCAAAAAAACTATCTAAGCTCATTTACAAAACCCAGCTGCAAATCCTGAACCAGTAGTTAAGAGTTTCCTTGTCTTCTGAGCGAGTCCTATCTCGGTCTGCAGTGAATATAAGCAGCTGCGAAGCAGGGAAGCTCTGCTTTGTCATTAGCAAGTTTTCTGTTTTCACTTGGATCAAAATGCCTCTTAAAGATGAGACATGGTGGTTTGCAGGATATTACAGACATATTTCTACTATGCTTGTTTTTGTGAAGCAGACAACGTGGAGTTTGACCTTTCTTTCATCAGTCAGTTCAGTATAGAGTGATGCACCAGCAATCACTGCTGTACAGGGTGTGCATTCTGTAATATAAGAAAATGGGGACTCCTGGGCTTTTGCTATTGTTAATTTAAAAGGAGAAAGACTGAGGACATTGGGGCCTGCAGTGGTTTTTTTGCTTGTTATTCTCACAGGGAAAGGGAAGTTGAAAGGGACTGATGGTCCTTCTTGCTGTTTTGGCATATTTTCAAATGCTGCTCTTTAGCTGAGGCCAAATCAATGCACTTCAGTTATTTTATTATGAGGAGAATAAAAAAGTTGTCCAAAATAACTTGAAATTGTTTGAGATGAATCACTAAGGATCTCCTACTGCTGCATGATTGCTTTTGCACTTTCTGCAACCCCATCTGAATCAGACAGATGTACTGCTCTTCCTTGAGGGAACAATTTCAGTTGTTTCTTACCCAAATATTGGCCTGTCTTGCTGCTGCTAGAACTGGTGTTGATAGTGGCGGCCACTTCTCTCTCTTAAATTGTTTTTTCTAGCACCATTCTTATTTCATAGAAT
>WBNH01011355.1:391184-422714 GCA_013401255.1 Urocolius indicus | reverse complement strand
CCGGCCCGGCCCGGCGCGGAGCGGTGCGGAGCGAGCAAAGGGGAAAAACAAAAAAAAACACCACCAAAAAAAGGGTCTAAGGGTGCGAGCGGGTTAAAGTCAGGCTTTCAGTTGAATCGTGAGGGGCGGGAGCGGGCGGGAGCGCGGGAGGCAGCGGCCCCGCCATGCTCGCGCTGCGCTCGCCCTTGCTGCAGCGGAGCGCAGCCCAGCCCGGCGGCGGCCGGAGCCCGGGCAGCGCCGCCACGGGAAGCGTGACACAGAAATAACGCCTCTCCCTGAGCCTGAGCCTGAGCCTGCGTTGGAAGTTCGGATTTTTTGCGTTTCGGTAGCGCGAGTCCCATGGTTAAGGAGGAGGGAGGGTGGGGATCGTGCCTTAGGAAAACACAATCACTTGTCTTGCGACTCTTTTTTTTTTTTGTGTTTCCCGCTCTCGATGCGTGTTGCCTATCGGGCTTAGGGGGGTCCACATAATATTTTCACGCTGTTCTGGTTTTAACCCTGAATTAAAATAGCCCGACGGTATGTGTTTCAAAGACTGTAGCTGCGCTTTATTTTAATAGATTGCGGTTTTAGAAGATAGACACCCAGGAGATTTTGCCTTTCGCCATGGCTCAGTTTGGAGGACAGAAGAATCCCCCTTGGGCTACTCAGTTTACAGCCACCGCAGTATCTCAGCCAGGTCAGTTTACATATCACTTCATGTTTGAACCTTGACATCTAGCAGACTTGGAGAGTCCACAGTTGCATATGCACTTAAGGGTGGTACCACGCTAACTAACTTATTTAAATTATCTTTAAATGCTTGATGTTGTTCATATAATATAGACATGAAGGATTGTTGCCTAATACTAGGTTCTGGGTTAAGTTTTTTTTTAAGAGTCAATAAGTAAAATCACAAGTGAATTTTTATTGATTCTCTTCATCAGTAAACAAGGTAGGAAGCTAGTCATATCAAAAGATGTGTAAATCATACTACCTTTCACTAAATTGCATTGCTGTAGCTTAAATATTAACAGTGTTAATAAGGCATTATAGTTTCTTAAAGTTTTGTTTTCCAAGCAGCCTAAATCAATGTTTACTAGTAGTTTGCCTTTACTAATATATTGGCTATATATAGTGAAGAGACCTCTGAAATTCTCTGCTTTGATGGGGAAGGGGTGTATATATAGATATATGATATATATATATATATGTATGTATGTATCTTATTTTATGGCAAGTTAGAGCTATAACCAAAGGCATTGCCCTGATAACGATACAAAATTCCCTTTGATTTAGCTAAGAAGCCTTATTTAATTGCAGGCCAGTGTATTTTAAAACCTAGCTGGCCAGATTTTCATATTTCACAACATGAAAGGTGTTGAGGTGAGACTCTGAGACTTGCTGCATGGTGAATCTTGATGCTTCCAGTTCTGGGATGCCTTTTTCTCTTCTTGAATACAAAGTATTTCCCAAATATCATTGTCTGCTTCAACGAAGGTGTGGTACCTTGAGGATTCAGGATGTCAAAACATGAGCTCGGGCAATAGCCTGGTTGGAGATGTCTTTCTGAAGAGTTGTGTGTTTTTTGCAGTTGTCCTTTGCATCTTACTCTAGTTTGACATGAAGTTGAGTGACATACCTCCNGCCCCTTTCTGATGTGTTTAAAACTAATGCACTGGCATCAGATATCCCAAACATAATACTGAATTTGTGAAGGTTTGAATTAGGAGACTGAGCTGTAAGCTTCCTTGATTTCCTCTAATGCTTTGTTGTGTAAAATAAAAATATTTTCAGTCACAGAGTATCAAACCCTGCATGCCTATGCCCTAGTTTAGGCATATAAAAGCATTATATCTGAGTTGTCTTGAAAATTATAGAATCATAGAATCATTTCAGCTGGAAGAGAACTTAAAGATCAAGTCCAGCCCTATTAACCACTAGACCATTTCCCTAAGTGCAACATCCACCTGTCTCTTAAATACTTCCAGGGACTTCCAGGGACAGTGACTCCACCAACTCCCTGGGCAGACTGTTCTGATGCCTGACAAACCTTTCAGTGAAGAAATTCCTCTTCACATCCAGCCTGAGCCTCCCCTGGCACAACTTGAGGCCATTTACTCTTCTTCTATTGCTTGTAACTAGGGAGAAAAGACCAACCTTCACCTTGCTACAACTTCCTTTCAGATAGTTGTAGAGGGTGATAAGGTCTCCCATCTGCTTTCTTTTCTCCAGGCTAAACAGCCCCAGATCCCCCAGCTGTTCCTCATAGGAGATACACTCCAAATCCTTTATTAGTTTGGAAAACATCATAATAAAAAGAAATCACCATTTTCAGAAGGTGATTCATGTGCCTTAGCTTAGATTACTATCTTAGTAAAGCCAGCATACCCTCACAAGCTGCTTGTTTCTCTTGACTGAATAACACAGGGCTCTGGCTGTCTTAGACGTGGAAATCAAGGTGTAAATATTGGTGAAAATTAGTATCTGCCCATTCTCTTCTCATTATGATAAATTTTGTTCTCCGTGTACCTTTCTGCAACATCTAAAATGTTTGGCAACATATCCACTGAAATTGATTTAAACATGGCTAGGTCAAAGAATGATGCAGAATGAAGATTCAAGTACTTCAAGTACTATGCATATCAGTAGTTTTTGAAATTCCAAAATCTACCTTTAGATGGACTGACTTGGAAAGGCTAAAATGGACATTTGGTAGAACTAAACAAAACCTTTAGCTATTGCATGTTGTGATATCAAATTTCAACTATTCTGTAAAATCGTAGAAACGTCACTTGGAAATTACCTCTGCAGATGGCCTACTTTGGATCAAAATCAAGCAAAAGTTTATCTGCTTCTCTTGCTTGGAGAAGTACTTTTGACAGAACTAGATTGTTTCAGTCATGGCTTTCTATACTGCCTGTGTCTCTCAAGGACATTTTCCAAAGCTGCATGGTAAGGATTTTTTCCTCAATCTGCCTCATGAACCTCCCAAGCTACTACTTGTGGCTGCTACATTATGTACAGCCACCACTACCGGGAAGAGTTTGAGTCCACCATTCTTGTAAACCTCGCCTGCCCGCTCCCCCCCACCCCAGTTAGTTGCACACTGCAATCAGAAAGCCAAACCAATGTCAATTTACATCCAGCTCGTGTGCTTTCTACATCCTATCTAGAACAGGAGAAAAAAAAAAGAGATAAGATAGAGGCTTACAAGCGAAACAGTAGAGTGGCAGTTGGGAACTTCTTGCTTCTCTTGCTTCTTCTTGCTTCTCTTGCTGCATTCTACAGTATTCTGTATTCTACAGTTTTATGGAACAGTTTTATATGACAATTTCTGATTTTTCTGATTGACCATTTGAAATAACTTTTTGAAATTAAATATGTCCATCTCAGCAGTGAGCAGTGCTGAACTGTGAGTTAGTGAGTCAGTACCCGTTGGCTAAACTCTGCTATGTGTTACGCTTATTTTCTGCCACAAAATTTCAATCAAATTCCCAGTATTATGAGTAGGCCTGCTGCTTTTACTGCTGTTAATTCCACTTATGACATAAATACAGAAGATAAACTAGGGGTTTTTCATCTCACAACGGTGGTACTGCTTGCAGAGCAAATTCCATTTATTCTACTTTAAAGAACATTTTGAATGTACCAAACATTGTTATAAGAGGAAAGAACTCTAAAAATCTCTTCAACTTAAATGAAATGCTTTAGCAGCTGTAGGTAGTATGTTTCTATAAGATTACTGTCACACAGAAGCACAAAACAAGACATTACATAAGAAAATGAAGATACAACTACCACTGAAATGTAAGTAGGTCTTGTGAGCAACATACTTGTTATCCAAAGATAATTTTGCAAACACAAGGTTAATGTTATTATGTAAATTGGGCTTACATTACACCTACAACTATTTGTTTGCTCTTCACAAATTTCAGAATGTATTCTCTTTTTCAGGAGTGTTCATAGAATGAGAGGTTTTAACTTTCATCTTGACAAACCAAAGATATTATGTTTTTGTAAATCTTTAGATGACAGAATTTTGAATATTTTATCCAGTCAAGTGACAGAAATAGCTCTGGATGATTTAACAGCCAATAAAAAACTGTTAGGAAATGTTACAAAATCCTGAAAAAACTATAGATTTGGTTTTAAAAATAGTATTCCTTTTGAGTAACTAACTTTTCTAAAGAAACTGATCTCTGCGTGGCATACCACAAGCACAGCACACGTGAACTATTGTGTGCTGTTTGAGAAAATGCAGCTGTGATGTTGCAGCTAGAAAAGATGTTTGTTTTTCATAGAGCAATGTGACAAGTATTGCAATTGTTTAATGTTAGATACAGCACTGATATGAGTTCATCAAGAAAAAGAGGAATAGAGGTCTAGAAAACAAAAACTAAGTGAGCTGTTTCTCAGAGAGATTTCTGGGAATAGGAGCAAAATTTGGAACCAATTCCTTTTGACTAAGATTAGTTACAGTGGGTAATAAAATGGAGCATGGATGATTGGCTGGTTCCAAGGGCAAGTAGTATGCCATGGTTCATACCTTCATGGCTCTATCACCATGGCTCCTCTATCCACCAAAGTAATATGGTCTCAACTGACTTTGGAAATCCTCCCTTTCTATTTGAAGTATCTCCTAGTCTTTCTTACAGGTACAAAAATTAACAAAATTCAAAGGTGAGTCTGTGATATCTGTGTCAGCACCAAATCTGCCACTTCAACACAAAAAACATAAACAGCATAGAAATAAGCAGATCTACTCTCAGACCCAACTGCAGGTGCATCTGCTGCAGAAAAAGAAAATAATACCCATGCTTTTCTCCACTGAACTCCCTGATTATCCCAACAAGCTAAGTGTAAGGATGGTCATTTTAGACTGTTATTTCAGTTTGTCAAGCAAAGCCTGGTTTTGAAGACAGAATTAGCAATTAATGCTATCATGCCATGTTGTATTACTTTTCTTTATTAATAATATGTCTTGGAGATGACAAAACAGGGATAAAATGAGATTTCCAAGATCCCAGATAATCCAGACTTTGTCAAATAAATGTAGGTTTTTCTAGTCATATAAGTTAATTGGTCAATTGAATTAACTTGAGTTGAAAAATTGGAAGGCTTTGACTATTAGAATGAGATTCAGGTAAAGACTTTCAAGCAGGAAAGCAGGGAGGTGATGTAGAAACCTGATACCTTTTCAGATAGGATTATGTGCCAATGCTCCCCACTGCAACAAGGCATTGTGTCTTCAGGGTCAAAGATATTTCTCATAGATTCATGTTCTTTTTTGCTACTTTTAAAAATGCACTTTTATTTCACTATACAAAAAAAAAAAAAAAGCTCAGATTCCCTCTGCAGCATGAATACAGCTTTAAATAGATGGAATAGGATTTTGTCTTCAATTCATCTTTTGGTATTACTTAGTCTTTTATGTTTTAAATTACATGTGAACAGTCTAGCTCAAAAAGAATGCCACTATTTTATTTCTAAGGGTTATATTATAATATAATGAGCTAAACACTACAGCTCTTATCATAAAACAGTAATACTTTGCATTAAGAGAAATAAATTTCCTGTTACTGATTACTATCTTTTTTTCCTGACATGATTTGCATATGATGACTTCTTTTAAGGAAGGGAAGATGTAGTTAGCTAAAGTAAGCTAACCCAGCTGGATAAAAAAAAAATGCACAGAATAGTAGATAAAACTTCATTGTCACAGTATGATTCATTCTATGCTGTATTTCCTTCTAGCAATTTTCTAATTAAAGTCTGGAGTTTCAAAAGCATTTTTTTGTTCTGAAACTGCATAGCAGTGATGGATTCAAGACAGATTACCAAGGCAAACACTATGACTCTGTGAACACTTCAAGCTCTTATGAGCTTGTACAGTCTCTAACATTACCCTCACTCTTTATTTCTCAGCACTTCCTTGTTCCTGCTACCTTAAGCCATAAAAGCACTTATGGAGTTATTTAACAGATTGGATTGAGTTAATTTAGCCTTTTCCATTCTCTATACTCCCCCATCTCACACTCACACTGACACCCCTAAAACTTTTTTTAGGGTTAGTTTTATCTTAGGTCAGTTCCTGGACTGGTTCACTGTCCAGCTACATGGATACCAAGCTCAGCACTAATGACCGGAAAACAAAAAAGAAGGAATAAGCACTCACATTTAAGCAAATGGCTAGTCCGGTTCTTTCAGTGTCTGGGTTAAAAGCCTCAATAAAGCACTGTATAATGTATACAGAGGACGTATGTGCAAAACCATGCTGCTGGAAATAAACAATATCTCATATGAAACAATATTCTGCGTCACAGAATTATTAAATTCATAATTAAATTAATAATTTAAAAATTAATAATTACATTGGATTATACACTCAAAACTCAAGAAATGCTCACAAGACATTCAGCTATTTGTCCAGAAAATATGTCACAAATTATGTTGATATCTTTTCCTGGGCAATGCAATTAATCCCCAAATTCACAGACTTCTGTGTGCTGTCCATAGAGGGTGTGACTGCTCAGCAGAAGTCCAAGAAAATAGTATTATCTTCAGAATGTGGTAGACTATGTCTACTCTGATGCAATTTTCAGGTTTAGAGCTCAGCAGAAAGCTTTGCACTAGTATCCACACCTTACATTTTGTTGTATTTCCCATTATTTTAAAATTTATTTAATTGTATATTCACATTATAAAGATTCCTAAATTTTTGAGGGTTGTGTTTCCTGATTCTGTGGCCCATTAACTTGTTGGACCATTCCTCAAAGCTAATAGTAATTGTGGATTTAGTTGATGTATAAAGAAAATGTCAATGGTAGGTTATTTTTAACACATAATGGCAGCTACAGATTTAATCTCTGACAGTATTATTTCCTGATAATTATTCTCTCATTCGATTTAGGAGTTTATTTTAAATAGAGAAGTTATCATCTGATGACTAAATGCTCCTTTTCATCTCATCTGTATCAGTCATCAGTACACAGAGGCATTACCATGGTCAATTCAAACATATGAATACTTGCGTCACCTATGGAAATATATGAAAACTGTCTGAACAGAATAACACTGATGAAATGCCTTTTCTTCTGTTTTAATTTTTAATGATACCCACAGCTAAAGCAGCTTATAGAAGCTTGCAATTTGCAGGACTATGCAATGCTGGATCAGAAGTTGTGATGGAGCAGAAAAACCCTTTTGTGGTAGCTTGACATGGCAACTTTTTAAATTTTAGACCCGAGTCACAAATTTCACTGAAGAAGGGAAGGGAAGAAGCTTAGAATATTAATTTAGATTAACAGAGAGGAAGCATAGGCCATTACAAACCTGATCCCATAGTCTAATCTCACAATAATTATTTTCAAGAAATTAGTCATCTTTTTTTTGCTGAGTGCTGATTTTTTTTTTCATGCTTACACACAAGATGTAGAATGCCACTACTCAGGTTTTCTAGTTTCCAGGTAAGCTAAACTCCTGGACTCCAGTAAACAATGAGCGGACAGTACATATGCCAAGATGCTTGCAGGTGTATCAGCACACAGCTCACACCACCTGTGCTGTCAGGGCCCTGAAGCACTCACCAGCTGCCCAGCCACAGATGCCCCCTTCCCAGGAGACTTCTCTCTTGACTTGTGGAGATGGGCAGATCTTATCCTACAAGAGCCCAGAGATTGAAGCAAATACTTCTACTGAATAAATTTGTCATACCCCATGCTTTCTTACAAAGCACTCTGGTTGAGACAAGTCATCTTTTATTTACCTGAGATACAATGTTTCCAGAACCAAAGTCTTCCTCAATGGAAACCTTGAAAATATCCATCCGTGTCCTCACTCTAATGCTGTTGATTCATTTGCCTTAGAAAGTTGTCACAGCCTTTTATCTTCTTATATTTATTTTGCAGGAAGATCCACTTACACTTGCAAATCACCAAGTGAACTTGGGAACTGGCATCACAACATAATTAACAAGATAAATTTAGGAAAGTGTCTCCTTAGATAGGTGTTTGTATGCATCCTTGGTTTTAGGTATATGCTTCAGTATCATGGATATCTGTGGTGGTTTGACCCTGGCTGGATGCCAGGTGCCTACCATGCTGCTCTATCACTCCCTCCTCAGCAAGCCAGGGAGGGGAGAAAATAAGATAGGAGTCTAGTGAGTTGAGATAAAAGCAGTTTAATAAAGAAAATAGCAAAGCCACGCACGTGAGAAGCGAAGTAAAGCAAATAAGCTGTTACTTTCTCCTTCCGATCAGCAGCGATGTCCGGACATTTCCTGAGAAGCAGGGTCTCAGCTTCGGTACGCGTAATGGTTGCTTTGGAAGGCAAAAGTGAATCACACTCCCTTTCCCGTTCCTCTCCCCGAGTTTATATTGATGAGCTGACATCATATGGTATGGAATATCATCTTGGTCAGCCTAGGTCAGCTGTCCTGACTGTGTCCCCTCCCAGGATCCTGCCCACCCACAGCTACTGGTGAAGGTGGAGGAAGGAATGCTGGAGGGACAGCCTTGATGCTGTGCAAGCAGTAGCCACAACACTGATGTGCTATCAATACACATTTTTAGCTGCCAACAGAAGGCACAGCACTACAAGAGTTGCTGTGGAAAATCACCACAACCCCAGACCCACTACAATATCAAAGCACAAATTCAAAGCTAAGTATGTGAAAAAGTGTTAGAAGTGAACACAAAATTGTGTTTAAAGGCATTTCCGCAATTAGATTCATAATAAGTAATATTATTGTCTAAATATAAACTTGTACAATTGAATTAAAAGGGATTGTGATATAGCTTTAAACATTGATCTATGCAGCTCTTGTCACACATATCTTTTTTTTGTTCACATTCTTGCTTTCTTGTTTTCACCCAGAGCCAGCTAGGATTCAATGCCCAGACACATGCTGAGTGGTTGTACTGGTGAGGTTATTTCCACAAGGTGGTAAGGGATTGCACTAAGTCTGGCCCTCTCGTCTCTTGGATTTCTCATCAATGACCCAGCATGCTTTTCACTCTGAAACTTGACAACATGTCATCTCACAAACCCTAAAGTTCTGGAGTTATACCCTCATCCGTACGCTACTGATATCCGTCTCTCATTGTTTCTCATGTAGCTCAAGGATTATTTCAGACTCTCTGATTTGAAAACCTAAACAGACAAATACTTATATTTTAGGAACAGAGAAAGACTTAGAGAAAAGTTCTATGAGGTGAGTACATAAACAGCCAGTCTTGCCTACTTAAGGCAACGTGCTCTTGCCTGAAGAGAATTAACTGTATTCTGTTTTGCATATAGGAGGATTGCTGTCAGCAGGGTCAAGAGAGGTGATCATTCTCCTCTACGCAGCACTAGTGACACTACATCTAGAGTGCTGTGTCCAGTTCCGGGATCCCCGGTACAAGAGAAAGGTGAAACTACTGTAGAATATCCAGCAAAAGGCCATTAAGATAACAAAGGGACTGGAGCATGTCCTTTCTCAGATTATAGAGCTGGGATGGTTGATCCTGGAGAAAAGAAGGCTCAGGCATGATCTCAACAGTATGTACAAATATCTGAAGGGAGGGTGAGAAGAGGGTGGAGTGAGGCTTTTCTCAGTGGAGCCCAGGGAAAGGACCAAAAGCAGTGGACACAAACTGAAACACGGAAGGATCCATCTGAACATCAGCAAAGACTTTTTTAACTGTGAGGGTGATGAGGTACTGAACAGGTTGCCTAGAGAAATTATAGAGTCTTCCTCCATGTAGATATTCAAAAACTGTCTATACAGAGTCCTGGCAACTAACTGTAGATAGCCCTGCTTGAGCCCAGGAGCTGAACCAGGAAACTTCTAGTGTTTCCTTCCAACTTCCTTCTGTGAGTGTGAACTTTTTTCTTCTTATATTCAGCAGTATGAGTGTTTATAGGTTTTCCTTTGTGGGGATGCTGCCATTTTTAAAAAATTGTGCTCTTCAAATAGTCAATAATGTGATCAGAACTAAAAACTATGAAACAAAAAGGTCAGCTGTGAGTATTTGTAAATAGTTACTGACCTACATTTCTATCAGGGGGCTTTGTAGTTCTATAAGGCAATTTCTGTCAGGGACAGAGACTTCACTTCTGACAAGTCTTTATAACCAAATCTTTTTCACCTCTGTCAGTGGGTAAACTGATGCCAAGCACAACTCCAGAACAGGATGCATAAACATGAAAGAGAAGTGACCACTAAAGCAGGCAATAAAGTACACCCATCACCAAAATGCTAGAGATGTTACTACTTTCTAGCAGAAAATATTCTTGAATTGAGATCTAATTTTATACTAAAAAGAATGTCCATAATATGTATGGACAGTTTTATTTCTGAATATTGCTACAATTCTATATCAACTACAACAGATATATAAAATACTATTTTAATAGGTGGATAATTTGCAAACAAAGAAATAAAAAAGCAAGAACAATTCAAAGCTCACCTACTCGAGAGACATCATTTTCTTGACAAATCTCAGTTTTCATAGGTATTAATAAAAAGTTATCAGATACCAGTTTTGATGTTATTCAATTCTTCAAGAATGTGAAAATCTCAATGCTCAAAAGTTATAACTTCCACTTTTAAAGCTTTTTTAAAATATGAAATAAAATCATAAAACTATTCATTAAGAAAGAAACATTTAGCGAAAAATTAACTGTTGCATTTAAAGGTCTATATGTTTGGAAGCAAATAAATTATATATATTATATATATATAAAAAATATATAATATATATTTATATAGGAAAGAATATGGAATTTCACCTATAGACCTCTGAACTGAGTTCAGTTTGAGTACTAGCACTCTAGCTAAAGTATGAAAGATTTATATCCTGGGTTTTGGTTTATCACTGATGTTTGTTTGGGTTTATGAATTCCCAGTCTGTGTTAACTAGCTATTGCAATAAAACATGAAGATCAATGAGAAAATAATGTTTTTTCTTTGGTATTTAAAACTGCTCATTTAAATATTTCTGAGGTATAAAATCTAGCAGTATCAAGTGGTCCTACCACAGCATATAATTAACAGGGGATTTCAGCATATTTTCGATGAATTAAAATTGTCTCTTTCTGAAATAGGACTGCAATACATATAGTTACTCAGCTTAAGATTGCTTTGGGATTATAATCAAGTATATAAAATCAATTTTTTTTTTCATTGCAACAGGATTCCCACCAAAGAATTTGTTTTCTAAATGGTAATTTTCCAAGATCAAAAACTTATTTTTAATGTGGGGCTTTTAATAGCTGATCATTATTGTTTTGCTTGCTGGATAACCTCTATAAAATTATTTCTAGTGCCTTGGTACTTATATTTTATCTATATTACTGAAATCATACAATCACAGAATCATATAATGATAGAGATTGGAAGGGATCTCTAAAGATCATCTAGTCCAAACCCCCTGATCAAGCAGGTCCACCTAGGTCAGGTCGCACAGGAACACATCTAGGTGCGTTTTGAAAACTTCCAGAGAAGGACACTCCACACCATCCTTAGGCAGCCTGTGCCAGGGCTCTCTCACTCTGCCTCTTCTGGCCTCTCTAAGCAGGATAGAGAGGAGAATCAGAAAAATGAAACTCGTGGGTTGAGATACAGATTAATAGGACAGAAAAGGAAGAACCAATCTTCTGTTCATATACATTAAATCACTCATGCTATAAGGAAACTATGAAAGATCTCATTTAATGTTATAGAGAAAGACTTGACCTTTCATCCCCAGATGGCAGTTTATACAATGAATCCATTATAATTTCACGTCTTGAAGACTGTAGATAACAATTTCCCCAGTGCACAATAACTCAGCATATTCTCTCTTCTCTGTCCTGAGTAGATGAAACGCCATGCTTGTAAATACTATACTGTTGAGAGACCAAGCCATAGATTACAAAAATATTTTAGTCTTTGAATATGACATAATATTTCATTCACCCCTCCCAAAAAAAAGAAAAAATTTAGGCAGTATCTAATAGCGTTTGTTACCCAAACACACATTGGATTTTTCATTTTTCAAGTTTTACCATTAAAAAATGGCATATTGTAAAACTGTCAGTTCGTTATATTAATGCTACAAAGGATCATTGACATGAAAGACAAATTAAGTATACTTTATATATATTTGCCCTCCATTTTCTAGTATTCAAATACACATATTCTTGTATATTGTAGATAGAAATTACCTAGGTATTAGATTATATATTTGATATCAGATTTTAGATAAAGATACAGAAAGATATATTTTGATTTAGAAACATATTTGACTATATGACTCAAACTAAACGCATGATGCAGTTTTACTTTTTTAATATCAATATATACAGGTATCTTCAATTTATAAATTATGTTTAATAAAGTCATCATAATTTACATATCACAAGGACTACAAAATATTTGCTTGGATTTATTTTAAGCATTTCTGAGACAAAAAAATGATGAACTAAGTTTTAAGACAACTTCTTACTCTAAAACACACCAATAGCCAGTGGTGAACCTGCTTCTGCAGGGGTGCTGAACTAGATGATTTCTAAAGGACACTTCCAAACCTCTACTATTCTATGATTCTATGATTCTATGATATTGGTTTTGATGCAGCAACTACTTTAAAAAACCTATGTTTTGTGTAAAGACAAAAAATGCATTTTAAAAATATTTTTATTGCATGTTTCCCTTTTATTTTAGTTGCATGCTGTACTACTAGGACTGTGCTAGCAAGTTCTGTTGAAAATAGGGTAGTTTAAAACATTCCCATAATGTGATGGGAGGAGTGATTCAATATAGCACCAAATTTGATTGAAGTTTTTACTAATTGCACTAATGCAATTCTTTATATCTCGCTCAGTTTAGCCATGCTTCTAAAAAATGTATTTCCAAATATTTTAAACAGATTTTGCTTGCAAATTTATCCCCCCAGTTTTAAGAGTGATATTCATAAACAATATACTCTTATTACATCAAACCTTAGAAAAAAATAAGTATTTATAAGTATAATGCAAGATATCAATTTTGATAATTTAAAATCTATCCTGGTAGTTGTCACTACCAGGTTGAAAGGTATTATGATTGCACTTTCAGTAGATAAAGCTCTAGGAGATACTAGTTTGTTCATATTAACTTGCTGACAAAATCAGTGATAATTGATTAAATATGACTGAATCTGAGATGCTATTATCCATAGAAATTGGCCAAAGCAGATGTTTCTTTTCACTTGTCATTCATGGTATTCATTGCAACTCTATTCCTAAATTATCTAGGTCCTTCAGGGAAATTTCATCACTTTCCATTGACATAACAATTGTTTTTCAGCTGACAGAAGTTTGATGAGTCTCCTGCAGCAACTTCACTTAAATAACCTGTAAATAATGGGAATGTACGAATCAAAGTACTTGAGACCATTTTTTAATGACTTTAGCATTTACCTTTTATCTGACTGCAGAACATTAATAAATTTTCTTCATTTCATAAATTTGAAAAACCAATGACTCATATACAAAGCAGATGAGGGGACAGATGTGATAAGTCTGTATATGGAAATTACACCTCAGTGCCTAGTGATTAATGAACAGTTGTAGAGATTCCGAGTTTGTGATAACTTCTATTTAAAACTAACAACTTTGACTTTAGAAGTGAGATTCATGCATTTTTGACCAGCTGCTTGCTGAATTAAAGATTAACTTTTGTAGTCTAAACCACAGTACAACAGTTTCACATACGTTTTCCAGTTCTGCGACATTCAATAGTTTCTTGTTCTACAGTAGTAGACCAACTATAAAATAGAGTTTGCTTCCAACACCAGATAGACAAATTAAAGTCAACTTTAACAAACACTAGGGCAAGATGGAAGCAAAACTAATTGTTTATTTACCAAATTCAAATTAAAAACAGTTTACAGAGATTTATCAAGAGAAATACACACAAAACTGAACAAATTAAAGAGGTGGTCACAGATTTTAGTTTCTAACTTAATGTGTCAGTGACTTTGGAGTTTAGGACACGTGACTTGTTCTCCAGTAACTTATTATTATATTTCAGTCTGACCGGTCTGGTCTACCTCCAGATTAAAATCGTTCTCCTTCTTTTTCTTCAGTAGTTGACTTGATTCTGTATGCAGAAGATAAACAAAACAAAAATAAAGACATAGTAGATCCTCGTATTCTCTCAGTGATCTCTAAGGTGCCCTGAGGGATTTCTTCTGATTTTAATTTTCCAGGATCAGTGAATGAATGCTCAGATGTGACTAAATGTGTCTTTTATTTCAGTTTCTTCAAACAATACAGACATTTCTGATAAACTGATCTCAGGAGATGTGGCAGATTTATTTTTTCTAAATAGAAATTAATTAGGTGCCATGCTACCTGAGGAACTTCTATTCTTATATTATTACTACTTCTTCACATGGAAAATTATCTCAGCTTTGAACACAATCCCAAGCTAGACAAAGCAGAATATCTTCCAGCATTTTTCAGGTCCTCACAGTTTCAGACTGTTAGTGTACTGGAATTATGCACCCAATCTGTTATTGATTAAGGAATTATCTCACAATTGGATTTTTTTTGACACATAAATGTCTGTGACTAATCAAAAGTACTTAAGCCACTAAGCAAATATTACCAAATATGTTTGTAATGCTGTGTTACCCAACAAAGGAGGCATGGAGAACATTTTTTAAAAACATTCATTGGTGCTCCAAAAGCCAAAAGGAAATCACTGGGAGATTCAAAACAAATTTTCACTTCATTATTATCAAAGTCAGCAAACCCATGGGGAAAAAATTATAAGAAGCCTGATTATGCAGTGCTGTGAGTCCATTGGCTTTGGCAGAGAAGCTGTGTTCTACAACAAGGTGAAGCAGGATTAGGTGTTCATGACTACATAGCTTTTAGCAGATGCCATTATCATAGATTATGTATTATTATTTAATATAAACGTAGGGACAGAAATTATCATATACAATATTGAAATATTATTTTTATTCCTTTAATATTCTTTTTTTAATTCAATCGTATGAAATAAAGGAATTATTTCTATTTTGTCTTTATCACCCATCCTTACTTAGAAGTTCTGGGGAATAAACACCACTGAAAACAGATGGCTGGATTTACAAAGCTTTACCTTATGCAGTAAAATGAGGCTCTGTACAGATGGACCTGAAGATACCAGTGCCAGTATTGTACCTTATCCATATGGACTGCAAGATTTATGGCAGAAGTAATTATTTTCAAATTCATCCTTCAATACAAGCTATTGCCTCCCTGTTTGCATGCCTCTGTTCTTTCTAGTTTCTGGTATTAAGAGAAAAATGAATAACATAAAATAAATATTAAATAGTGTTTCCATGGTAAGTCACACACAGTACATTAACTAGTGTCATAAGATCCTCTAAGAAAGGACACCTTTTTCTCTGGGCATTACGCTTGAGCATGGCAACATAAAGCAGGCAGGTGAGCATGTGCAATGGCACCTCAGTGTTTTCACATCAGAGGACTCCAGTTCCTGCAGACAAAGACTCATGAGAAGGAGTTTTAGGCGCTAAAAAGCAAGAGGAGGTGAGATGATGGCATTATCTAGGGCAGGAGAACACCTTTAAGAAGCAAAGCATGTGTTCATCACAGGGCTGTCCTCCAAGACTTGCCATATTCACTAGTGTAATGGGAACAGCCTTAAATAACTTTTTTTACTAAATCTTGTATCCTGCTATCAGCCTTGCAGCGTGTTAGGTTGAGAACCACAGCAGGGGCAATTCTGATCACTCAGAGGAAGGACTTCTCCAGGGGTTAACTTAAAGGCCGAGAAGAGTTGGGAGGAGGTCTCTAATGAGAAGGGTTATGGAGGTATGAAGGCAAAGGCTGAACACAGCATTAGCAGGACAAGCTTGTACAAAAGACTTTTTTATGTCTTCCCACCACTGTTTGTACAGGGGAATATCCACATTTTGGCCTAAGTGAGCATAAATTCCAAACAGATATGGAAAAATAAATACGGAATTGCAATTTCTTATCTTCACAAACAAAGGTGGAGGTGTCCATTCCTGGGAGTTCTTATGTTACTCTTTTAATATACGTGTGGTTTAAAGTGTCAATGTTTTCATTTACAGGTCTGCAAATAGAACACATGGCTTTAAGTTTCTACTGTAACTGAGACATATAGAGTCATAAATAAAGGAAATAAGATAAAATGATCTTTAAAAGAAGAAAATCAGGAATATTACTTTTGTCCTTTAAATACTCCATTTCTCTTCAACCATTCCAATTTTACTTGTTCTATTCTTCAGTTACATCTATTAAGTTTTCATTGTTTGATTACACACTATATTGAGATTTTCTCTAACACTAAATGTTCCAAGACTGTGGTGTGCCTTCAGAACCCAAAAACCACTTGTAAAATGGTTTGGCATCCTCTGATGAAGAGTACTTCAAAAATAATAATCATGCTGCCTAGGTGAGCTGTTGAGTCTCCTTCTCTGGGGACATTCAAAACCTAACTAGATGAGTTCCTGTGTGACCTACTCTAGGTGGCCTGCTCTGGCAGGGGGGTTGGAGTGGATGATCTTTCACGATCCCTTCCAACCCTTAAGATTTTCCGATTCTGTAGTGCATTCTTATAACATTACTATAAAGTAGTCTTTAAATGTTAAGCACTTTAATTTGCATAAACCAGATCACACTTATTGTAAGTTTGGGGATTTTATATCTTCTGTCTTTATGAGTGACAAAAACACCATAAATAACAGTCACAAAAGTACATATAAACAACACCTGAATTTCTTCATTAAAATATCGAAGACCAAAGCCATATAGAACAACAACAACAAAAATTCTCCTACACAAAATCATATATGGAGTATTTCAGGCTAACTGAGCATAACAACACATGTTTAGTTTGGCATACTTGCACAAGGAAATACACATCAGAGGCATTTATTTCTGAAATTATGGCAAAAATACACTAGTTGTATACAAAGATTTTTTTTTCTCTAGCATTTTTTTTTTTTTAAAAAGTTTTAAAATAACTGAGCTAATTCTGTCCTTGGCTACCACAGACATGATTTGCTTAAACTGAAAGGAAATAACAGCTGTGACGTTCTTAACACATGATAAATAAGAGCTCAATGTAAAACAAGATACCTACACACAACATGCAACATAACATTGCTCAGCTTAAAGCCAGAATCCACATTATATCACTGATTTGTGCAGTGTGACCTCAGAGGCCTAAGTGCTCCTTGTTAAATGTGTATTCCAATGTCACTGAAATAATAACACTAAATTAATTAATTGTCACAAGGCAACAAAGTATCATATTAACTCATAAATACATGAAGTATAATATTTTTTTTAAAAGTGGAAGTACCACTCACATCTGAAAATCATTTACGTACATGTGAAATATTTAGCAACTTAGCAAACTGTGTTTAAGAAGGATTAGTTTCAATTTCTGTGTTACATTTTAAAGTTTTACTGACACAGATAATAGCTATCAAAAAAGACTACCAGTCTGATTATGGAAGAAAGCCAGCATCACAAAATGGTACAGATGAATGATGTTATTCCTCAGAACTGTTATTCTTCAGATTGTTAAAAATATAATTCCCTTTACTGTAGTTTGTTTTTCTTCTGAAGATTAAAAAACAGCTAAATTTATGCAGAAAAGAAACAGGAGAATTTCATGGTCCTCATTTTGACATAGTAAAGACCCTACAGCATTTCAGGTACATTACAGTGTCTAGTCAACTGCATCACATTTGTGCTTTGCTTCAGAGAAAATAAACCATCCTCCAAGCCCTAAGGACAAAGCTATTTACACACAACCAGAAGCCAGTTGTTTTTTAGCACTGGTGGCTAAAACAGCTCAAATAAACAGGGACAAAAATCTTTTACAATGTTGTATAGTATTCTGTAAGGGAGAATAGCGATCTACCTGGATGGATTCTGACACAAGGCCACATGAACAGTAGCAGAGAATATACGCTATAAAGAAAGCAATGCCTGTGAGACATCGTGCGAGGAATGTAGAACAAGGGAGAAAAATGGAAAACATAGATAGATAGTTTAACTATAGGCTTGGTTCGATGAGATAAAAAATCTGTATCTTATTCCAACTTGCACAAAAATAAAAAGGTATACTGCCTGCTCTGGGTTTGTGGTAACCTGCATTAGTAATTTACTGTCTCTGAGAAAGATAATATTCTAGTAAAGATGTGCCTGAAATTACTTTCTTGGTACTTTGTGTGGGCAAATACTCTTTGTGAAATAATACGTCTAAAAATACAGTGTTAGCTTACTGGTTTAAATCCAGCTTTCGATACAATCTTGCAAAGAATAGAGGATGGAAATAAGCAGTGGTAACCACTGTCATTTGGGTAGCAATTACTTTATTTACAACATGCAGTTTAGAAATTGCAATAGTTCAAATTTCTCGTGCCTTTTAAAAAAATATTGTGGCAGATGATGTTGTAAGCACTGATTTTAAAGAAGAGGAATTAGAAATCTGAGGGGTTTATGTATATATGGTTATTCTTTTTGTGTATTTGATTAGTATTCATGGTTTTGTTCATACAAATGCATTCAACTATTCAAATAACCAGCCTGACAAGGCAGTACAAGGTGTATCTACTGTGAAACAATCAACTGGAATTTTTCTGAGCTGTTTGTTTTATGATCCTTTCTAGCAGTTCCTTTTATAGACTGAAGTAAAGCCTTTGTTTAGGTTATTAATTCCTTGTGAAGGCTTGCACTATTTCTAATTACTACTAGGGTGATACCTGCAGTTTACTACTATTTGACTCTTGCCTCACTGGTTGCTGACATCTCTCCTGCTCTTAGGGCCAGGAGTGGATAGCTTTGCCATTCCAACTATAATCTCAAGCATTGAACCACAGTGCTAAGTGGAAGTATGATACTCCTGGTGACTTCTATATAACCAAACTCATATAGCCATGGCAATCCTTGGTAGACTAATCTGAAAAACAGTGATGTGGTTGAGCTTTCTCTCCACCATCCTCTAAGCCTAAAATTCATGAAGTGGCATGTCTCAGTCAAGAGACCCCATAGACCTAGCAGATTGTTGACACACCAGCCAGATTGTTTAGTACTGCTCCACCAGACTTTCCTTTAAAGGCAGGTCTCGCACTGGCTTCTGTAAAGCAAAGCCAGTTCCACAAGAGCCCAGCTGCATTTGCTCACTGCCAGCAGATCTTGCATTTGAGAGTGAGCCAATAGGTTGGCTGCACCCCATGGAAGTGCAATGGCATATGCTTAGAAATAAATGTTTCAGCCTCAACTCTTTTTTATGGTCTGTCTAAAATGCTTAACAAACTTGTGCTGACCTCATTGAGTTATTTCAGCAGAGGAAAATGTTTCCAGTAATTACAAGTTCGAGTTTTACTCTGGAATTTATTATTTTAATTAATATTTCAGTGATTTGAAGTTTATTTGAAAGTTATTCATAAATATTTTGTAAAAGTAAAACACAGAAATTGTCTCAGGCTCACAGACATGTTTCAATCTAAAAAAATATCATTTTCTTGTTCAGGCATTCAGACGTGTATTGGACACAAGCTGAAACACAGGAAGTTCCATTTAAACATGAGCGTAAACTTTTTTCTTGTGAGGTTGAGGGAGCCCTGGCACAGGCTGCCCAAGGAGGCTGTGGAGTCTCCTTCTCTGGAGGCTTTCAAAACCCAACTGCACGCATTCCTTTATCCGCTGATCGAAGTGAATCTGCTTTAGCAGTTGGACTGGATGATCTCTAGAGGTCTCTTCAAATCCCTACCATTCTGTGATGCTGTGATTCTGTGATATCCAGTGGAGATGGTTGAAAAATAAGAGAGTAGTGAAACAAAAAATTATAAGTCATTAGGAAATCAATTCCAGCACATTGCACATTTATAGTTGTAATAATATGCCTTCTTCATGACATGCACTTTCTGTCTGAATTACTTTCTCCATAAGACATCATTGCCTGTTCATGGTAAATTGTAGTGATTGATCATACAGGACCTATCAGTCACTTTTCACATGTGCATCTCAGTTAGTGCTCTGGAGTATCATTCCAGTCCTAATTCTACAAAGTGGGGGTTTTTTTTTCTTCCCCCAGAAAATAAGTAGAAAATTTATACACAATGTTTCAAGGATTTAGAAAACAAAAACAAACAAACAAAAAAAAAACCCAATCCATGGGCAATCTGGGTTGATTTTGAAAACTGAAGAAAGAAGAAAACAGACAAGGCCATCTTTCTGATATATTGAGGAGGAAAGTAAACAATGCCCAAATATTTCATCCAAATAATTTTTAGTTAATACCTTTATGGTTTTTTATTCATAAGTATTCTAATTCTTAAGAGTGAAAATTGTAAAAATAACTCACAGTCCCTTTTAGCACAGAAAAGGACAAAATATTTGCATTTTCCTTTCTCAAAGGAACTCTCAAAATTTCTTTTTTATACTAAACCACTGCTTTTGATTCATTTCTTTCCTTATAACAAGGCAACAAAATAGGAATATTCAATTTACATTTTCTTGTGGGAACCTCATTAATTCCATAACATCTCTTCTCTAGAAGATGCTTACTGCCACTCAAGTGCTAAGAGAATACCCACAGTACAGACAGTAATCACAGAACTATGGCTTTGTTAATTTCTCTCCACCTTTTTCTCAATCTATTTCTCATATAAAGCATCTGATGTCCAAACCTCCCTGATGATTTTGAGAAACTCTACTGCACTTTTCCTTTCTGCACAGAGCTTTGGTCCCAGAGAAACTTGATTGTTACAAACATGTTTTATGTCTCCTGCAGTATTATCAGTGTAGTTTTACTTACAAGTATTAATATTTTTAGCTCTTTTCAGCAGATAATGCTTGCATTTTCAGCACACTGTTCCTATAGTGCATATGGAGTTATTACTGTATTTCTGTGAAGAATTTTTAATTATTAAGCAGATTTTATAGTCAGGAAATAAAGGGAAACTTTCACATTTGTGATGTTCTTAAAAGGGAATATCTGTATATGGAGTCACCCTGAATTCTAGTATTAATTTCAAGTATCATACTTATGTATGACAATATGTTCATTAAAATAAATATTTCTGCTAAAACACTTTGGTTTGGTGGGTTTATTTTCTTTTCAGTTGCAATTTTTACTTCGTCCAATAATTATTCCATATCTCAAGTCTTCACTGAAAACATTCTGAAAATCTTTCTTAGCAGAAGTTCATTAACTGAACAGCAAAGAAAATCTGAGCAAGGCTTCTGTGCCCTATACATATTTAACTACATTATATATACACTATACTGAATTTGGAAGGAGAGGAGGCATAAAAAAATAGGATAGATCTGTAAGTGTAAAAAACAATAGGCTATCTCTCTTCTCATTGCTGTATGAAGCATGAGAAGTATAGTTGTATCACAATATCACACTCTGGAATTGGTCATGGCAACAATTTCAGAATTATTTTAACTATTTAAAAATATGTCAGCAAACTCATAAGCTGAAAATCTTTTTCTTTGTAAGAAAAATGAGCTGTTGGTTTTATTACTTGTTTTTCTTGTTAGCAGAGATGCTTTTAAAACTGTTTGCAGCTTTAATTGTGCATTTCTTTCCTTTCTCATAGAGAATGACATGAAACCACTGATGCATTTGTTTTAGTTTCCAAAAACTAATGCAGGGGAATAAAACCTGCTTAGCATGAAGTCAATCTTGCTTACTGTAAAACACTTTTATTGTTAAAACACAGTGATACATTCCTTCTGCTTAAGAACAAAAAAGTAAGGGGATGCTAAGGAAGAAAACAAGATTCATTTAAAACTTCTAATTGAAGAAGAAACAAAATTTACATTTTTTATCAAATAGCAGCCCACAGTTAACTATGAGAGAATGCGAGCTTTGATGTAGCTCTTAGTGCCAAGATAGCATGAAGAGCTTGCTAGTTCTACTGGAGAAAAACAGATTACTCATTGATTGTATAGACCAGTACATAGTTGTAAGAGTTAATATAGGCTAAAAATGACACAGTTATTTACCTTTGTTCAGAAGAGACTGGGGAAAAGAAAAATCTATCAGCCATATCACACCTAAATCATAAAGCAGGAAATCAAATGTATTTCTTTACTAGCGGTAGTCTTTCACACAAAGTAGAAAAGCAACAGTATGTGTGTATGGTGAAGGTCAAGGTTAGTAAAAAAAATAGGTGCTGAAAGGACCTTTTATTTGCAGTTATTTGATTTATAGCTTCAAGCCACTGTGTTTCTGTATCTGAAAAATGTTGCTACTGTAATTGTGCAGTCTAGCCATGTCTGGTGTGTGACTAACCCTGTAAACAAGGAGCATTATGACATTTGACACAACACTCCTTCCACAGGCTTTTCATAATCCACATCCTTATACCCTAAATACAGTCACAAACCACTGTTGACTTTTTTTCCTCCATGGTGAGATAAAAGCAAACCCATAAACTTGACCTGAGTAGTTTCTTCATTCTCATGTAGCCTTTGCCAGAGTATTTAAGTACTTTTGGATAGAGTTAAATTATGTAACAAGTATCTTTTTTAGAAGAACTCTTTTATGTTTTGTCTTTTCTGTAGACTGACTTTTTTTTAGAATACTAGGCTTTCTTCTTTGCTAGTTTCCTTTTACTTATGTTTTAATATCCCTGTTACATATTTACCAGAGAGCAAGCAAGGTCAAATGGACACATATGAGAAATTCATTCTGCAGCCTTAAATCAACCCTATGTTCTGTCTATGTCATTGTGGTGAGCTGATTTTGGCTGGCTGCCAGGAGCCAACCAAGCTGCTCTATCACCCGTATCCATCAATAGAACAGGCAAAGAAAATACAACAAAAAGCTCACGAGTCGAGATAAGGATGGGGAGATCACTCACCTATTATGATCATGGGCAAAACAGACTCAATTTGGAGAAGATTAATTTAATGTATTTTCAACTAATCAGAGTAGGATAATGAGAAATACGAAGATATCTAAAAGCTCCCTTCCCCCAGTCTATTTGTTTCCCTCCTCGAGTACCACAGGGGGATGGGGAATAGGATTTGTGGCCAGTTCATAACACTTTGTCTCTGCCACTCCTTTCCTTCTCACACTCTTCCCCCTACTCCAGCATGGAATCCTTCCTGCAGCGTACCATCCTTCATTAACTGCTTCAACATGAGTTTTTCCCACAGAGTGTAGTCATTCAGGGATAGACTGGTCCAGCGCTAGTTCCTCACAGGGACACAGATCCTGCCAGAAAACTTGCTCCAGTGTGAGCTCTCCATGGTCTGCAGCTTCATTCAGTACACATCCACCTACTCTGGAATGGTCTGCAGGCAGATCTCTGCTCCATCATGGACCTCCATGGCCACAGGAGGACAAATTGCATCACGAAGGTCTTCACCACAGGCTGCAGGGGAATCTACACTCCAATACCTGAAGCACTTCCTCCATCTCCTTTTTCTTTGACATTGGTTTCTGCAGAGTTGTTTCATATTTTCTCACTCTTCTTTCTCAGTTCTCTATTATATAGCTAAAGAAATGCTAGGAATATTAAGAGGTAAGAATGAAAATTCAACTTTAAAAGGCCTGTGTTATTCAATAAACCTAAGACCTTTGAGATGAACACAGGTTAGTCAGTGCACTATGAAGGAGTCTCCATATAGTGTGAGAACAAACCAGACTTTGAGACTTGCTGTGTCTGAATGCAATGCTGAAATCAAAGAGCTGTTCACATGCCAGGTACGTACACTAAGCTGTAGCACTTCTACGGAAAATGCTTGAAAAAAGCTACTTTCTTCCTGCTCAGTTCTGTTCCCTCTGTGTCTTCAGTGTAACACCTGCACGCTCCAGGGAAAAGCTACATTTGTTGCAGTTAGACTTTGAAATTAAAACATAGCAATGAGTAGTTGAATTAGGTTCTACATCTTTATGAATCTTCAAAAGAACTGGTATTTTATGTTGCAAGTAGTTACAGATAAAGCAAGCACCTCTATTGTTTCAGAATTTAAGATGAATGAGACTATGCCTGAAGGCATTCATTGATCAATAGAACTGTTATTACAGTTTATAATAAGTGAGAAGTAGACAACTTCAGGGGAGTTTGCAGGAATGTGAATTAGAAAATCTTAAGCACATCTCCTGAAGACCCATTGTGAAATAGCAGACAGCAGACAGAACCCAGCGTTTTGTCCTTTGTCGTCATTTTTTCAGCATGAATCTTCTCCTCAAAAAGAAAACTGTGACATTAATTTATCTCTGACATGGTTATTAACTCACTGCACTTGTTCTACAAGAACAGCTACTGTCCATCTCAGAAAATAGCAAATTGTCACCACTTTAGTTCCCATCACAGTTCTATTCTGAGAAATTCTTGTGAAATAGAAATACTGTCTAATTAATTTGCAGGTTTTTTATCTCTGTAACTGTGCAGCTGGCAACTTTTTTACAACATAATAGCATAGCTTACCATACACTGTCTACTACTTGTCAAAATAACAGACAATGTATAAATACTGCAAATAAAATTGCATGTGTCATATCCGAGAGAAAATATGTTGCTTGTTCAAAATTGAATGAATACTTTATAGAAATGTAGAGTGTTCGGCCCCAGCAAGTTTAGTTACTCAAACTTCATCTTACTACATTGTGCTGAGACAAAGATTTATGTCTCCATTATAACAAAATAGAAATAGCATAGACTATGTTGTTTCTAAAGAAGAAAAATGAGTAAAGAAACATATTACCAGGGCCAATGTTGAATACTACCAGCAGACATAAACCCATTGCTAAGTGTTTCTGTAAGACTGTTCAAGTATCTTACTTGGTTTTGAGCTCTACTGCAATGGATGACTGTGTTTCCTCTTCCCTGTGATATAGCAGGGACACTGGTTTCAGTACAAGTTCTCCCAGGTTAATTCTGACTTCTTTTGTTTTCTATCCCAATCAAGCAAAAAATGTGCTATGCTCTCATGAGCAAGTTACAGTTTATTTAGTGCTCTGTATACTTACTAAAAGTGCCTGCATATTAAACTAACATAAGCCTGCTAAATACAACTAAGTCTCCTGGAAAAACAAGGTATTGTCTCTAGCATTCTTCCCAAAATGGAAACACCTTTGGAAGAAGAGAGCAGTTGCTGATCATTTCAATGAATATCAGCCATCTGGAACACAGACACCTACTTTTTAATCAATTGTTCTGTGTTTTCCTTATAGACCACAAAGACATATAGGCAGTTCTGGAGTATGATTAATTTAGATGTCAACAAGAAGATGAGATGAATTGCATCTTAGGGATGATTATTACGCTTTGCTGGCTCCAAAAGGAACCTGAGGTGACTAGCCAAGCAGTTGAGGCCCACATCATATATTTTTAAAGTTAAGTGAAATTAATCCCACCTTGTTTGCCTTAGTTTTGTCAGAAAAAAATGTAACTTGCATTTCAGGTATGAGTCTAAATGTCTATTTCTGTTTGCATTGCCTCTGACTACGTAGGTGATTTGCTGCATCATCAATGTCATCCTCTGAAGCTACCCAAAAACATGAACAAACATTCTACACATAGCAGTGTGGTGTCATTGTTACTTAGGCCAGACCAGGCAGTCTACAGAAGAGACAGATATACACCAGAAATACATCAAAAGAGTCTTATCAACGAGTCCTCTTATAGGTATGCTCTAATGTGAGGCTTTCAGTCTGTGGATTTTCCTCAAATCAGTATCAACTATAACAGGATGTATTACAGATTCTCGTCTTCCTGTCATCTTTGACATGAAAGGTATGATTCTGTTGAAAAATAAACCATCACATCTACACCTTTTCTTTCCCTTCTATCTTTCTAAGATGTCCTTGTCTCATCGTCAATTTGAGTGGCCAACAGCAACTCATATTCCACAGGGATTTCATGGATACTGTATAACTTTAAAAGTCTTTACAGTATCTTTAAAGAAGTGTATGCCTTTGACCATTTTAACTGAGGCTACTAATCATAATTCAAGTGAAAGGCAGATATCTTTTTTTATTGGAAAGTTTCTGTTTCCTCCCCTTGCAGCAAAAAGAGATAATATCATCTTTAAAGAGTATGCTGAACAAGATATTGTTCATAATTTAGTAGGTAACATACTTCCTTCTGAGCCAGAATTGGAGCACTATCTCAACATAATGTTTTAAAAGGTCCCTTTTTTACTGCGGCTGCCACCTACCAAAACTAGTTCTAATAGTGACATTTGTTACATGGGCTCACACTTCCATCTCAAACTGTTCATTTTAACTTTCATTCAGGTTTTTATTTATTTCTTAAACAAATTCCAACATTCCTTTGCCATATTCTTTGTAACACACTGGAAAAATAAAAATAAGCAACTGTTGGAATTGTTGTGCTCCATACAAGCTCTTTGCAACACTTTGCCTGAACAGGTTTGCAATACTATATGGCAAGCACTTCTCAGTGCTTGTAAATGATACCAAAGGTTATTAGTAAGGTTGTCTTTTCTTTGGTGTCTCATGGTGAAGATTTCCTCTTCAAGTAGGAGTAAATCCTAGCCACAAGGAATGCAGAAGAATTGGAAACGAATCTGTCAGCAGACTTTTAAAGCCAAAAGTATACTCAAACTTGACAAATAACACTTGTCCATGCCAAATGAAGGTTACTGGTTCAAACAGTCACTGAAGTTCAGGTTTGACATACATTAAAAGATTCAGTTGTCAGGCTCTGGTTGTGTGTTTGTAAACTTCCACAGCACAGGTCACTGTGGAGATCAAAGGAAGCATTCAAGTCAAGATAGTGACAGCCACTTTGGATAAAAGCAGAAGGTCAGAAATTATTGTCTAAATCCCATTTCCTAGAATAAACAATTCCTCTGAAAAAAATAAACTGCATCAGTAGATGAAAGCAGATTTCTGCAGCTAGCACACCAGGATTCAAAAGTTCGGAGAGTCCTGATGATGTACTGGGTTGGGGTTGTCATGATGACATCTATGTCCTACCATAAGGAGAAACTTAACTGTAAAAAACAGTTACTACAGCTACATAGAGCACCTGCCATGCAGTCATTTCAGTAGTGTTACTGTTATCCACTGTCTGTAATTTAGTGGAATCTACAAGCAGGACCAAAGGTCCCCTGGACCATTCACACAGAAAGACAATCCCTACTGCAAAGACATAACCATGGTTTTAAGCAAGACACAAATGACTGTGACCATCCAAGTGAGAAGACGGGGATGAATGCTTAAAGTAATACACCTGTCATAAAAATACATATGCCTGCAATCCATTAATTTATGCCTTCTTAGTTAATTCAGATTCTATCCACCACACAGTCTAGTCACAGTGGCTCAACTGATATGTTATTTGCTGACCATATGCAACTCCATTAGTATTAGTTACAGATAGTATGTACATATAGCAAAGATTAGATCCATTGTCTCCTGCATTGCAACATGGTAATAGTCTAAGCAGGTCACATACGTGTGTTCCTTAGTGCATTGAATGCATTTATGCCTGGCTTTGCAGAAAACACTTTTCAAGAACCACATCCCTTCTGTATACTTTATGTAAGTCATAAATTTAAAAGGAGGCATTGCTTTTTATTATAAAGGTTTTTATTCTTTTTAATTCTATATTGCTTCTGCAGTTGTTTCACATTAAGATATTTCTGTTCCTATTAAAAGTGCATGTGTGGATATTTATAAACCTATAATTACTAAGCCTAGCAAGATTTTACAATTTTGATGAATCTTTGAGTGAAGCCTACACACTTCCACTCACCCTGGTGGGGAAAGAAATTCTTTTTCTACAATGTATGTGAAGTAATGCAGTTACCTTTCCCACATTTAGTGGAATCCTTTCACTATCAAAACTAAAAAGATTGGATAGCACAAAAAAAAACTAATATTCCTGGCCTGAGAAGGTAACTGTTCAGTGATAAGTGTCTTCAACTCAAACTCCTCAAACTTCATAAAACTTCACAAAATCTGTTGGTGCAGTTGAAAATGCATCTAGCAGTTACATCATGACATCATTTACAAAACTACCATAATTCTCTTCAGGTATTCCATGCCATCCTTTTGCTGTATTTATCACAGAGCACATATTATTCAGATATGTCCCTGCCAGTCCAAAAAAAGCAACAACAAAAAAACCCCACCAAGAAGTACAAGAAGCAGACAGTTTAAAATCGAACTGTTTTAAATTCTCTCATCTTTGTCAGGTCATGACTGTTAACAGGTTTCCACTTCATCATTGCACTGTTTGTCCAGCAGGCTAGAAATGTATGATTGCCATTTTCTTGGCAATGGAATGACTTTCAGCAACAGGCACAGAACCACTCACAGCATCCACTTTTAGTTCACATTCATGTGTTTTGGGGCATCAGTCCTAAGGAATACTAGGCTTTGGGGAAGTCTAGTCTTCCATGGGTGAATATAATTATTTTAAGACATTTGAATTTTGTTTTCATCTTAGCTCTATTTTTGTGGCTGCAAAGAATGACTGCTGCATGATCCCACTGCAATGAGGCTACAACACCAGGAAGCATAAATACTGTACATTACCTAGAAGGAAGATTGATTCTCAAACAGTAGCAACAGCTGAGATTTGCTGAAGTCCTGGTTCAAGTAGGTGGGCTTCTTCCAATCTTACATTTTGGGAGCATAATCCCATTTTGTGGTACATATTAGTGTATATTCCAATATCAGCCTACCAGTATCACTAAAACTAATTTGCTTTCATGGTGTATGATGCCATGTGGAAGAGGGCAGAGAAGTTTATTCCCAGCAGCAGTAATGGCATGTGAATATAAAATACAGACATCAATTTAAGAGAGTGCTGACATGTCCTACACCTCCCATATATAAAAAAATAAGTTATGTAGGTATACAGCAGAATCATCTCTCACTTACAATAATTTTCTTCTCATCTACAACCACTGATTTTAATGAAGTTACTTTTGATTTACAGTGGTATGCAAAAACAGTGAGGTCTACATTATACAGATATATAAACATAAGGGCTTGAAAGAGGCAGGCAGCCTCAGAGACCTTGAAAAATGTGATTATTTAGAAGTACATGCTAAATCATGGTAATTTGTGAGTACTTGCTTCAGATGACAGCCATGTTAGAAATGTTTGAAAACTTATCTCTAGAAATACATAGGAACAATTACCACAGCTATATACTTTCTGGGTAAATCCTAGCAGTAAAAAACTGTACATATAAACAAGGCAGTATATCTGTGTACAACTGCAGTTTAAGTGAATGGAGTAAATATTACAGTCTACTAGTAAATTCCATACAACTATTACTTATAGTATCAAGCTTGACATATCTTTCTTCATGGTACATGATATTTACCATAGAGAGTTGCGGTTTGAGAAAAATAGCATGTTCTTGAGATCGAGCCTGAGGAAAATCAGGAAAAAATATCTTCAAAAACACTTTCACTTCAACTTGTCTTTCTCCAAGTTGTTACCAGAAATGTGCATTCTCAAATTTGGAAAGTTCCACAGAAGAGAATATTAGTGTTAATGCAACTTTGAAAAAAAAATAAAAAAACAGCCATACACACTAAATCTTATTTTCTTTCAAGTTCACCTTATGAGCCCTGTGGCCTTCCAGAAACCCTGCAGCTGCTGACAATCGCTTCTCATGGCTGTGATATAGCTAGCCTTTCCTGAAGGGCTTAAAAAAAAAAAAAGAAAGAAAAAAAAACTTACAAAAAAACCAAACACACGAAAAAATACCCATCTAGCTCTTAAAAAAAAAAAAAAGCTTAAAAATATATGATCTTATCTCCACTCTCTATAACATCATTTCAGTAATCACAAATCTCAAACAGGAATGGGTATAAAATAAAGATTCAATAAGGAATATTTATTGCCACAGCCTAGGAAGAAGTAGGAGTTCTCATAGTATATTTTCAGTTAATCTAAAAAGAGGTGTCACTTTCAATTTATTAGTATTTTGTTTTCTATGCCAGACTTAACATAAAGGTAACTTCTTTTGCACTGATGGGAATTTGAATTATTCAGTAAATTCCCAATTTGATAGCTTAAGCATCCCATTTTTAGGGCCAAAATGTTACATCTGATTTCACAATGTCTCCATCTGAAAATGGACAAGCTAGAATAAAACCACAACATGTGTTTTTTGAAACTTTTTTTTTTGCTTTAGTGAATGTGTCTTTTAAAAGACAAGTTATTGTTCTTCAGATTGATAATCTTTCTGCATCTACATCATTGCTGTATCTGAGAAATTAATGTTAATGCCTCTTTATAGACAAATAGCAAAAAGGTTTTTATTCTTGTTCGGCTTGGTGTTACTGGTGGATGGGTTTTTTGCTAAGTATATATATTTAACCACTCTATATCAATATCAAACTACAAAAAAGAAGTTAATGAACTGGCATGATGCAAAAATCATTCTTTCACAGATATGCTTGCTTTCTTGTGGCTATACACTAGATACCATGTTACAACAGGCTCACATTATGCTGTATAGATGAATAAGCACTTGCTGCTTCTTGTTAAAATCGAAAACAGAAAAGTAGTAAGTGAACAGCTTTGTCATATTTGGAGGCAATGACTTGTCATATTCAGTAGAGGAGTTTAGCTTTATATATGCCTAAACAGGAACACAGGAAGTGTAAAGGGCTGCAAGGCTTCAGATCGGCCTCCAATTTTTTAAGCTTCACACAGCTAAATAGGAGTTTATCTTTGAACACTTTATGTTACTGAACTTCATTGTATTTCTGTTACAATGCAAGTTGCTCAAGAAATTGCAACTTTGATATGCCCACGATCAGGAAAGAAATGTTGAATCTTGATAGCTGCTGATGAATGAGAAAAATTTCCATGGACTGTGCTTGATTGTTGTTGGGTTTTACTGGACCATAAAAAAAGGACAGTATTAAAAATAAATCTGAGCAAACAGCACTGTTTACACATTGTTTTTACAAACTATTAAAACATCTGCCTACACACAGAAAGTCACTGGCAGATGCTAGAAACACATCATTTAGTGCAAGGGTCTTAATTAGATAACCATCATGTTTTGCCTTTCCTAAGTTTCTAGGCAATGTCTTTTTCCTATTTACTCCTCTACAATGACTATTTGAGAACACTGCTTTACTCTTGCTTTATTATTTAATTTTTGTATCTTTTAACTATACTATCATACAGTAACAATCTAAACCAGCTTTGAAACTAGTAGCTGTAAATGCTGTCAGAGAACTTTGGAGCAACAGCAGTGTACCAGTCTTTATTTCACTATTGATTTACTTGATAGATTATGCTATGTTAGAAGAACTTGAAATGTTTGGAGGAAAGGAGGCAAGAGTTGTTTTTCTGATGTAGTGGTTTTGGCCTGGGCCAGGTTTTTCAGTAGCTGGAGGTCTAAAAGAAGTGGCTTCTTTAAACAAGGAGAGTTGCCAGAAGCTTCCTCTGCAGCTGACAGGATTAGAGCCAGTCAGTTTCAAGCTGGACCCTGCACCTGACCCAGGCCTGGCCAATTAGTGGTGGAGGTAACACCTCTGTGAATAACGTATTTGAGCAGAAGTTGTTGC
>WBNH01011355.1:298183-390701 GCA_013401255.1 Urocolius indicus | reverse complement strand
TTTTATTTCTCGTCTCCCTGCTTTTATTGTTTCTTTAATAAATCAAACCTTTTTCTCCCTGAGTTGAGTCTGTTTTGCCTGTGACATTAATTACCGAGTGATCTCTCTGTCCTTATCTCAACTCACAAGCAGTTTGTTATATTACTCTCTTTCTCTCCTGTCCAGCTTAGGAGAGGGAGTGATATTATGACTGGGTGGCAATTGGCCTAAACCACCACATCTGATTTGAACCTTCTGTGCAGTTGATGTCTCAAAGAGAGAAAGCAAGCAAAAAATATCAGGACTGGCTGTAAACCACATTTATATTTCTGAGCAAGAAAACCATCACTTAATATTTGTTACTTCCTAGTTCAAGAGGCAGAAATTAATCTGCTTCTTTGTATGTTAATAAGATTGTACCAAAATGATACTTGACCCTCATCTGTTTAGCTTAGTAATGTATGCTTTTAGTTTAGCCGTTACAGATAAAACTGTATATGAGTAAAGACATAAAATCAAAATATTGACTGCAAAACAAAAATATTTCAGAATATTTGGTTTAGAGGAAATAAACAAGATTTTTACTTTCTCCTGAATATATATTACATTAAATTAGCAGTCAGGGAACAGTCACATGTCCCAGAAACGTGTCACATGGGGGGAAAAAATAAAATGAAAAAGAAACCTTTTTTGACAATCTATACTGATTACTGTCTATAAAATTGCCATCTGAAAATTAGATATTAGAAAATTTTATTACTGATCAAGAACTATTGCATTGCAAGAATCCTATTTGAGAGTGAAGAACTTATGTATCGTTCTTTTCATCTAAAAATAAAGTAAATATGAGGCAAAACAATAGCCAAGATTTTTCTAATGTTTGCAGTTGTCCAATCCTAAAACAAAACAAACAAAAAAAAGCCACCACATCACAAAAGGGACTCCAGTAATCCTACTACTATCAGTTATCAAATTTAGAAAGCTGATTTTGCGTAATAATGTTTTTATCTAGGAAAGAGAATAGTAAGGATTTTTTAAAAAAACCACTCTATTAGATTTAGCTGGATTAAACAGGGATCTCATCAGGTAGTATCATCTGGTACCAAAAAAGGTCACAGAACTTCAATATCCAACACATCAGTACTGCCCAGTTTGACTCATGGATTTTTGTGAAGCCCACGATAGCTAGAGATCTTCCACATTGACATAGGTTGCATCACTGCAGGGACAAATTTTTGTGTGGACCATCTGTCCTGCAAGCTCTTGCAGCATAGTTTTTAACCTTTATGTCTAATTTAAAAACATGTTCTGAAACCCTAAATTAAGATTACAGCTATGATACGAGTTAAAATTTGTAAAACAGGCTCAACTGCTGCTTTTACAACTGACTTCTGCAAGGCCAAGTCCTGATATGCCAGCAGTTAAAGCTGTTAGTGAGATAACTTGACCCCCTAAGAGATTAGGTATCTGTTTGGGATATAATTAGTGCTCAGATGTTTTAAATTATGATTATGGGTATTACATATTTAAGATGAAGACTGATGTGAACAAAACTAATGATTTAATGTTGGTGTAACTGCAAGAAAGCATAAACTGAATAACTGTTGGTAAAACCTGAAATTTTGGCAGCATTCAATAAGAACAGATGTCAGCAAGTACTCTGATTCTTTTGTCTGATGAGATGCTGTTGGTCTCAACTTAGGGTTAGAATTCTTGTTTAGCAGTCACATCGAGGAGCTATCTGTACTGACACATTCTACAGTGCTCCCAGCAAATCGCCAAGGCCTCATGGCACACTGCTAAAAGCTCACTGACCTACTGCAAGAAGAGTTCAGCTCTCTGTGATCTAAGGTCTCCTTGGGTACATCAGAGCATTGAAACCTTGGCTCAGTTTTACTGAGAAAATCTTGTTGAGAAATGACAATGTGTGCAACAAAGTCAGGCAAGGCAAGAAAGAAAAGAAATAAGACAAGTATAATTGCTCAAACAGTAACAGCTGGCAGGCAGATCAGTGGTCCAAGAGGGAAAATACAAACTCAAAAAAAAATAAGGATCATCCAATTTCAAGAAACAAGAGGGACCAGCATTTGCACAGGTTGGCAAAGGCTTGGGAGACATCTCTTTAGGATCATGAGATTACCACTGTAGCTTACTAATGTTAGATATCTATTCTATGCACTAGCCAACAAGTAATTGCTTCATACTCAAAGATGTGTCCTGCTTACTAAGTCTCTGCACACTGCAAAAGTAGCCTGCATTTAAGAAAGGGATGGTTAGATGACTAAGTAAACAAATTTGGTCAAAGAGTAAGACCATTGCTAAAATTAAAATTTGAGTTAAGACTTCAGTATCGTAATCTGAAAGTTTCATGGATACTGGAAAATCTGTAAGGACAAAACAAGGGTAAATATGAGCCCCATATTTGTATATTGGATGAAAGACAACATCGGACCCAGCCTCTGAATAGGTTGAGCATTAAAGGTTCCAATTTGGACAAGCTGGTTTTGCTGATCCATGATAAAGGTTGTTCTAATATTAAAGCTTGGATAAGAGCATTTGTGAAAGCACATGTTCTGCAGCGTAATGTTGGATCCTAGAAATTCCAAGTAAAAGAGGGCTGACAGCTGTAGAGATTAAACACTGTTGACAGTTCAATGCTAACAAATTTGCCCGGTCAGTGCTTAAGGCTGGGCTATGGCACGAGACTGAAAGTCAGATCATAAGAACTGCCTGTCCTGTTAGACAAGAGCCCTGTTAGATGAGAGCTTATGTGCAATTGCTGGTCCTGCCATGTGTGTGATTATGTTAACTATAATTAATTTGAGTGCGAGATTCAAGGTCAGAATCCTATGCTGAAAGATTCAGGGGTTTGTTGGCTGATCGGTCCTGCAGATCATTGCAGGATGAAGTGGGGATTGACTCAAGTAGGAATAATCATTTATCAGTCTGACTGCTAAGGATACTTACCTGAGGGAGGAGGAAGGGGATAAGGCAAGCAGCTATGCAAGGCTTTGCCTACTGGTGTTAACCCACATCACTTAGTCAAAAGCAGGTGTTCAGGTTGACTTGAGAACACTGTGAATAGCTGTAAGACTGACAATTACCTTTGATAATTACAAATCTTACTTTGTAAGATAAAGCTAAGAATTAGGATTCAGAATGGCTGATGTTTTTCTTAAATTATATTTTCAATGAAAATAATACTTTAAGATAAAGCGTGAAAAGGTACTACTAGCTTGAGCAATACTTTTAAGCAACTCTCATGGGTATGTGGTACAGAAATCAAGTTAAGTCTGTGATAAAAGACAAGTCAAACAGAGAGAAAATTCTGGGGTTTTTTTGAGGTAGTGTTTTGGGGTTTTCTTCATAATTTGGTTTAAAAATGAACTTAAGACAAGGACATAAGCAACCTTTGAACTCATTTAAATCTTGGTTTCTGCTTAGGCTTTGGGTTAGCTTCAGGAAAAAAATGAAAACACAGATGCAAGATAATATTTTTTATAAAAAGATACTCAGAATTTACACCAGAACTGTTTAACTTGCACATGGATAAGCCTTCATTGCAACCCTGAAACTAACTGCAACTCTGAGCTTGACATGAAGTCAAGCTCAAAATTTTCCACCTCACAGCTAGGACATCTCCTTTATCTGTCTTTATGGCCTTTCTCACAAGGATTTTCATCAGACAACTGTTTCAGAAGCTTCTCACTAAGCAAATCCAAAAGCCAAGCTCTTGTCAGACCCCCTACTTCATATCCACCGGTAGTGCCACACTCAGCAACTCCTACGAAATCACAATGTCTCCTCACCTGAACTTCATATATAATGAAAGTAATTAGGCAGTAACTGAAATGCAAGGTCCTGTCTAAAATTAATCTTAAAGAGTTATGGATCTTTTATCATTTCTTTCAATCTTACATGAAGTAGCATAGTTGTTTTATTTCCAATTAATGTTTCACATGTTACACAGCTTGGGTATACCCAGCAAACCAAGCCTACTACTATCAGCTTATTGCATTTTTAGCATAACTTGAGGAATTCTTCTGCAGTCATAGAAAAGCAATAACTAGTTTAAACTGAGATATAGTTTTAAGATTCTGTTGACATACTTTAACAAATTAAACTTCCTTGCAGCCTGAGTAAACACTCCTGATTCTGGGATTCTCCATGTCACTTGGATAGGACTAAATTTCTTTTTATCCTGTCTGTAAGGCTCATGGTACTTCTGATAGACTGTTTATTGACAGAGGAGAAGAGCAATGAGCTTCAATCATTTCTTAAGCTCATGCACATATTCATCCTCCATTATTTATCTGAATTCCAAATTATAACTAAATGCAACTCCAAATGTTAATACTTGTTTATTCTTACTAAAATAGAACAAAACACAGTAAGGAATCACAAATCAGGCCTTAACGCAGAAGTTATCCAAGATTCCCAGCCATCCCTGAGAAAGCCCTAATCTCATCATAAACCCTAAACATCAGTCACAGGACTGAATAGTTCAGACATAGAAGGAAAATAGAGGTGGGGGGGAAAGAAAAATCAATAGCTCTCCCTCATAACGACCATCGTCAGCCTCAGGTTTATCACACGGTTCATCTTCCACCTCAAGACAAGATCTTCATTAACAAGCCAGAAGCTGTGCTGCCCATTTGGGCAGTTCCAAATGTTAGCCTGATGTGTCTCAAATAAGCACTTATCCTCATCTTGGCCTTGTTTAAAAATGAAAAAAAAAAAAATCTTCTCCTAATTGTACTTACAGTGACCTAAGCTGGACTTAAACCTAAGCCTTCCCCAGGACTAAACGTTGCGTAAAAATCAGCCATAGGGGTGAAGTTAGTTCAGCCAGTGAGCTGCTAGTAGTGCCGTGCCTTGAGCCAAACCCTTCTGGAGCTATTTCACAGCAAGGATGCCATCTTCAACAGAGGACAATAACAAACACCCCACCATCACCACATAACAGGAAACTACCTAGTTTTCTGGATGAACATGGATCAACTTAATGGGGTAAAAAAGAAAGTCCTTAACAAGTAACAGAAATAAGGGACAACAGAGAGTGATTACAAGATTAGCAGAACAGGCTAAAGAGACTGAGAATTACCTCTCAAAAGCATAGCTACAGCAATATACAATTCCCTCTTTTATTCTCACACATATAAACCCTATTTTTCTCCTACAGAAGGACTGACTTCAGCTTTCTTCCTGATGAAAATTTCTTTTTCCATCAAGATTGCAAGTTGTTGTCTTAGATTAAAGAGTTTACCTTTTCCAGCTCAAATCACTTTAGATTAAAGGACACAAATTCTTCAGTTCCATGATATTAGTTCCTTCTAGTAGTAACGTGTTTCAAAAATAATAAACAATGTATAGAAATCAAATGTTTCAGGCCTACTGGTTGATGCCCTTATTTATCCTCCCTTCTCTATCAGATGTGAATGGTACCTTGTTCTTCTGGTTTCTTTTTCCTATTAGAGTCTTTTTCTTCCTGTGGAGATGACAAGAGGACTGCTTTTTCTTCTTCAGGACCTGAGACATCACATATATATGCCTTTCATCCTCACTCCCTGACAGCTACCTGACAGCCTGACAAATCCATTTCCATCTCACTTGGACAGACCAAACTATACTTGTCATTTTCTCAGCTACCCAGAGCACATCAAATAGGTATTGTGTAGGTTAAGCTTTTTTTTTTAAGCTAAGGTTTTGAAGAGTTGGGGATTTTTTTTGTTGTTTCAATTTTTGCTTTGTAACTTACTTATTCGTTTTATGTAATATAGTTATTACTTCACATGTCAGATAAGAGAAAATTAACTTCTCTGGACACTTCTAAAAAGATGTTTTCGTGCCCCCTTCCAGGCTGAAAAATGTGTTTTCCCGCATAGATGAGATCAGATAAGACAGACCTCAGACCTCTAGCCTCTCTTTCAGATGTCTTTTGATACAATGTACTTTAAGTGTAGTGTCCACAAATATTTTTTTCCCCCCAGTCTATCAACAGAAAGTTTCCTCCAAATGGGCACTCTGCAGGATCTCTCTGCAAGGTGGAAGAGGAAGGATGAAGGGGATGAAAGCTGTGCTTTCTCCGTAAGCCTCAGAACCAATAATAATTCATAAGCCTAGACTGGCAGCAAAGAAAAATAAATAAATAAATGAGCAAGTAGATAAATAAATATGTAGCAGAGCTTTCAAAATACTGCCATTCACAGAATAATAACCTTTACAGAGATTAACGCAACAAGAGGCAGTTAAAGTTAGCCCCCATTCCACATGTAGAATGTGCAGGATGCAACAGCATCACTTGTCATTTGAATTTTTCCAAATCCCATAAAGAATAATCTCTTCTCACACTATATTAAGAATCCTTCTTCTCCTACTCTTCACATCCCCACTGCTGAAGATCTCTCAAATTTAGTTCCTTGAAACAGAACCTAACTATATCTTCAAAGAATATCAAACAATTCTATTCACTCAAAAAAAATTAGTTGTTATGCAAGACTAATAGTGAGTCTGAAAACTTAAATGTTTCATTTCAGATCTCAGAAAGTGAATGACTCACATTACTCAAGCTGATGTCTTCTGCTTCATGCTAGTTACCAAATGTATGAAAGTTTGCATTGCGGCCCAACTTTGGGCAGATTTTCACAGAAAGAAAGATCTCTAATCCAAAGGCCAGCTTCCAGCTAAATATCTACTGTTTGCTTAAATACCATGGGGAAATCTATAACATTTAAGGAAATATCATTGCTTTGGGTTTTTTTTCTCATATTCTTGGAAATATGTCCGCTATTTTGGCTGAAGTACCCAGAAGAGAAATCCAGCTTGAGAGACTTACAAATCCTGAAAAAAGATGCTGCAATTATAAATACCTACCGGTTCCCCCTATAATAATGGCTAGATAAGTAGTATGTTCTCCATGCCTTTTTAACAATAAAGAAGTGTACAATTTTTTTTTTATTCAAAAATTTTAGCATTAAATAGAGATACCTTTTGACACCATAAAAACTCTTGTTAACTACAAAGTATTAACTAAGCCCAGATACATGCTGTAAGCCTAGACAAGCTTCTGGGTTGATTTGATACCACAGACGTCAGCTCCTCAAATCTAGGAAAGAAATAAGCATTCAAATGCTTTTGCTGAAACAAGCTCCAATTTGACAATCAAGGCTTAAGAACAGGTCCCAGCATATTTTTCCAACTAATATCAAACAAATAATGGAATCATTTTCATTTTCTATTTAGTAATATGCTAATAATCTATTCTTGAACCAAATTAAGTACTAGAGTACCTGGAGCATTTCCAGTTGCAGGGAGAACTTTGAGGTCAATAGCATTAACTTCTAGTTCTTAGAATTACCTGTACCAATTGCACAGAGAGTGTGATAGGTTTCCTCAGCAACTCTGTGGTAGTTTTAAAGGAATTTTCTGTCATAGTGTGTAAAATCAGTCAAGAACATGTGACCTAATGAATCCAGAGGTACTTCTGCTGCTGCTTCATCATACTTGTGGTAAGTACCAAAGAACCGCATACTACCCTCAGGAAAATTACTTACCCTCTTCAAAATGCTAAGAGGTTTTTTTCTGTTTTGGGGCTGGGTTTTTTGGGGGGGAGGTGGATTTTTGTTTTAACTCATTACTCTAAAGTACTACTCAGTACTTTATCTCTCAACTAGGGGAATGGCAGGTGATAAAGTAGAAAGGGAAAACAACTTGATAGTAAACTAATGATGCACAAATACTGTACTTTTAGCAAGTAGATTTTCATTGTTATTAACCTAATCCTAGGCAAACATTTACTAGTATTAGGCTGTTTAACAAACAGAAACTAAAATGAAGACTGTCATCATGTCAATTGATACACTGCACTCAACCCAACACATTTCCATCAGATGATTGGTCAGAATTTAAGGAGAAATTAAGTGAAAGTCTGAAACCATGTCTACTAAACATGAAAACTACCAGAGGACAGCAGATCTGAGCTGCTTACAGACTGACCTTTCTAAGTCACTCTAAGAAACAGTAGCTTCTTCAATTGAGACACTACCATAACTTTTACAGGGAGACTCTCCATATCCTGTCTTAAGAAAAAAGGTGGTCTTGCATTGCAAATGGTTAGAGCCTGGTACAAACCCTATCAGCATAACAACATCTTTGATTTTACTGAGATTTTCATATATTCCAGCATGAAAGGGGAGAACTACTGAAACCAGAGGCAAGATTAATCAACGTGTTGGATTGATTCGCATAATGACATTTCCCCTTAGCTATTCTGAATAATTTCATTCACTAAAGAGAATCAGACAGCCATTTTCATTTACCAGTATGTCAGGGATTTCTATACAGACTTTGAATATCTACATTCATTTAGCTGTATCTCTGTTTGAACGAGGCTTAGAATGATTCACAAAGGCATTTGAGCTGTCATTTCCACATGAATTCTAGAGGTTAGTTTCTGCTCTGCAATCACAATTGAAACACATAAAAGGATGCAGTGGCTACAGATGAAGCATACCAAAGTCAGTACAACCAGTAATTTTTTCTGTAAGTGATCTGAGCAATACTAATACAAGGTTATGCCACTGCCTCTACCACTTTATTGATGTTTTTTAAATAACAGATTGCATCACAGCTAAGTCTGCATGATGACATTTCAGGTAGCTGTGTGGAATCAGAAAAATACTTGTGCTTTTTGCAGTGTTCTTAAACAGACTTTTCATCTCAGAGCTCATAACACACAACAACACACACTGTGGTGTTCTTTTACTTCAAGTTTCAGCTTTTTTTAGACAATACAGATATAGATTTTTTTTTTTCCCACTGAAAGTGGCTCTAATTTCTGTGGAAAAATATGTTCTTAAAAATACAGAAGTTTTCACTTTGCAGTAACAAAATAAACCGTTATTTCTTCAAAGGATGAAATGTTGCAGAGTGTGGGTCTCATGTCTCTGAAAGACATGAGAAGTTACCGCAGTGGTCCCAGATGTTCAGGCACCCTGAAGGAATCTGACACCATTAACCTCTCCATGTCCTGAGAGGCATCTGAGGGAGCAACATGCTGGGAAGAAAGGTCACACACCTTTAATCCCTGCTCTCTCACCAGAGCTGAGGTCTCTGTCTGCAGCAGGCAGGACACTTTCACCCTGATTGGGACATGAACCTGCAAATATCCTCTCAGAAGGTGACACCTAAACCATTTTGCTCCTTTCTCATATGACAGACACCAGGAAGAGAAGGAAATACATAAGAGACTGCCACAGCTGTCATGAGTCCAACAGAGCTCCCCAGGCACACAGACACCACCATCAGAACTTTCCTTAACCTTTCCTTGGTTTAAATAAGAAGGCTCTTTGTCCCAGTCCTTTTGTGTTGGTGTATTTGGACATGTTCAGCTATGTACACAGAGACTCTGCGAGTAGAATATACACCATATTAAAGTGGAAAGCAGTGGCTTGTTGGCTAAGCCACACAGAAGGCAGCTGGGATCTAATGAGCTACAAGGCTAAGCATTGGTATGCACCAAGCTTAAGGGGGTCCAAGGGGTCTTTGCTGGCCAGAGACAAGCAGTGATCTGGCACAGAGGTGTCAGCCTGCATGGCTCCAGGAACAGCTTTTCTGTGCTGCCAAGTTGCTGTCTTCCACCAGCTCCATCAACAATGATGACTAAATCTCTTTCCCTCCTTCCTACTTCTTCCCTTCTAGGGTTTTGTCTTTCCCAGAAACTTTTTTAAGCTCCCCAAATCTTTGAGCTACTGACAATCTGGTCTTAACTTTCCTTCCGTTGGCTATAATTTTCTCTTTCTTATGTTTCAATAGAATTTCTCATAAGCCATCTTCAGCAATGTGAGCAAGGCTGTGTAGCTCTCCAAGTCAGAGCTGGATCTTGAAGCCTTAGTACACAGGCAATTAAACCTTTAAGAAAGGGGAGGGGCAAGAAGGAAGCAATGATCCTTTCCTCACCTTTTCCTAACATGACTTTCACAGTACAGGACCAAACTTGTAAATCTTGGCTAGGATCATGTAGGAGATAAACATCAGAGGATCACAACTGTTAAGATGTATATTCAGTAGTAGAGATTTAGGGTCTTATGGAATGCAATTTCAATGCCTGCAAGGCAGGCACAATTTTGAAGGCATTGCACTTAGATTTAAGAACAGAGACCCAAATGATCCTCAGTTTTTCCCCTTAGATGGGGAAAAACAGCACTTACTGCAGGGTATGTGCCAAAGGAGAAAAGGCAGTAAAGCACATACTGGTGTAGCTGGTCCACCTTTTCCAGCATATAAAAATCATATCCAGGGAAAACTTTCTCGGCTTATGAGAAGAAAAGAATTTCTCTGCCTATTCTCTACTCAGCCTTTGCTCCATTTGGAAAGGAAGTTATAGAAATATCAGATAGAACTTCTAATTGCAAAAATAATGCAAGTGAGGAATTATGAGAAATATGCCATTTGCCTTTATAGAACTAGCCAATATCTGTAATAAATCTGTTTATATATGTCTCTAGAAAAGAAATGGTTGTGTTTGCTCAAACCATGTTTGAATCAATTTTTTTTAAAAAAAGTTTCATTTACATCCATTAATTCACCTTCAGTTTCAAAAGGAAGGTTCACTGGGCTCCTATTTCCTCCAAAGTACTGAACTAGGCAATTGTTATGTCCCTGAGCTGCAAGAGGCACTTAGGTGCTTCACATATTTCTATTTTTACCAAAGGCTTACTCTTCAGGTAACTGTCACATAATGAAAACCATAATCACAATCCATCAAACTTGTTTCAGCGTGTGTCTAGCCATTTACAGGCTCAAGCAGATTTACAACAGAGCATCATATTGAAGTGGGAACACAGGACTTGTCCAAACAGTGGGAGTCAAGAGGCTGCACACTTCTGAGGATGTAGAATTGAAGTCTCATTCAGAAAATAGGACTAATTTGATCCTCAGGAACTGATTCATAGGACTATATGTCACAGGTTATGGTGTCGGTTAGACTTGAGCTTGTCATTCAGATTACCTTTATATACAATTTATTTTAAAAAAATGAAAAGACATTTTCTAAGACTCTCTTCAAAGTCTGTCTAAATTAGATCACATTATCTGCAATGTAGAGTATATTTCCATAACAAAGTCCTTCAGGTTAAATCTCCTTAGCGCAGGCTCTGTCATCATATGCTCTTTGTTGCATGGATATAGTGTGTCAGGGAGCCACATTTTGATTATTGTCCCTCTGAACAACTTAAGTGATGTAAAGAGCTCTAAGAACCACTGTATTCCATGCACAGCCTGATCATGGCATTTAAATCTAAAACCAAATTGTTTGGCTCAGGACAGGAATCTGTCATCCTTTGTCTTACACAATTTTTGTGCATTTCAGCTCTTCCTTGAAAAGACAGCAGATGTAGTCTGAAGAATAAAGAGAGAAAGCCAGATACTACATGATATACATGAATGCTGGTGCCTCACATTTTTAACTCTGTGGTTATAGTAGATCTCCAGCTCTTTGAGCCTCTAGCTCACCTTCAAGCAATAGGGAATAGGCAGCTGAGATGGGAACCCCGTGGCAATTACAACTTTTCACCTCAGGTCTAATTCACATAGCTGACTATCCTGTTTAATATATTTTGGTGCATCACCACACAATAAAAATTCAGATGAAGTATCTCATAAGTATGTGCAATCTAAAATAATCAAACAGCACTTCTTTAACAAAATTTCTACTCAAATAGAAAGGGGAAAAACTGATAAAAAACACTGATTAATGGACGGTTTGTGATACCTCACTAATTAAGGCAGATTCTAGCTTTCACTAAATATAGCTCCACAAATGACTCTACTAGTAACACTAAGCAATTGAGTCTAAGGTACAGAGGTAAAAATGTAATAGAATTTAATGCCGCTCTCTATACTATCGATGGTTTCTGCTCCCATGGAACGTTACAACAGGCGCTCTCAATACTGTATACCTGTGGTGTCATTTAGTCCCCAACAGGTACAGTTCACTCTGTGGCTTCAGATAATTTTTTCAATTACCTAGCTGAAACTCAGTTTTAATGCCTCTGTTGTAACCCACCATCTAAGAAATATAAATACTCTGTCTCCCAAGATAAGAAAGCTGCTTTTCAAAGGGTTGTAAACATTTAATTATTTTATGACTTCAAGTATTTTTTTTAATCAGAGTAGCAGTTTTGAACAGAGATGTAAAAGCCCAGGATGAACAGTTGATCCAATATATCTGGCTGGTAATACTGCTTTCAACAAACACATTTGATGAGCAAACATGTCCTCCTAGCCACCTACACTCATACCCATCTGTTAGGATGGCACCATGCCTCTGTACAAGGTAACATGTCAGTATTAGAAGGCCAGAGAAACAAGCCAAAAGTAGGACTAAGGAGAAATCTAAATGCAATGCACTTACCACCTCTTCTTCTTGAATTTCATCCTATTTATAACAAGCAGTATTACGTCCCTGCACACCACCTTTAAATTTTATTTCAGTTGTATACAATTGTCGGATTAGCAGCACACAGGAAAGAAAAATTGGTTGGTTGTGGATACTCACAGCTGCCAAAAACCCTTGAGATGGATTGCAGCTGGTAGTTGAGAATCCTATTAAAGATATATGTCAATTGACTTTGAACAGCTAGAGACAGCAGGTGGTGCAGGTGATGATAATTCCCTGGAAGACAGTACCACCTGGGACCATCGCAATCAGCGCAGAGAGGCTAACTACAAGTTCTGTCTCTATAATGACAGCCTGGAATGGCAAGAAGTGTAATTCACCCAGCCTGAATCGCAAACCTTGTCATGAGTTTGTTTTACAAATCCTTGTGTTGAACTTCTCAAAAAGCACAAAAATCTCCAAAGTCTGGACCTTAAACACTCGCTGCAGTTGTGTCTTTACCACTGTGAAGTGGGTAGAAATTATTCCATAATCTGAAAAAAATAAATAGGCAGGTGAAACCATCATTTTACATTTCCAAACTTATAATGAGTAGGATTCACTTAATCTTGAAGTTTATACTTTACCAAAAATAATTTCTGTTTTGATAGAAGTGCTTTGTGGTTTTTCATAACTGAAAAATTGCCCCCAGCAGCTTTTAGCATACACAGGCCATTCCATTAGAAATTACGTCTTTCCAAAAGAACACGGAAAATCACAAAACATCTCATAACTGATGATTAACAAAGCATTCCATTATAGATGATCTGTAAAACTTTGAGATGAGATTAGAAAAGTCTTATCCACTTTGGCACTAAAAATCCATTTTCTAAGTTTTTGAAAATACTGGTCTTAATTAATCTGCCATATGCTGCTGCATATACTTCATTAAAAGCAGAAAGCCTTTGTTTTGCTGTCTCTCTGAGACTCAGCCACCCTGACATATCCAAATCTACCACTGAACATACAAACTACTTAGGACCTAGTCCAAAGCCCAGTGAAATGGTTGTTATTACCCCTACCCTGTTCCCTTCACCATGATTGCTGTGCACAGTAGGGAGCTGCAGTTCCACTCTTTGATATTATTAGAGTTAACTCTCAGCTTCTTCAACTTTTCTGTAATAAAGCAGAGATGGGAAAAGTGATTCATTTTTTAATGTTTTTAACTGAGAGAAATCTATGCCAAGAAGATGAGTCTTCCGGTTGTCCCTAAGAAGGACAATGCCAAATTTTACAGCAAGCCCATGATTGGAGAAAGCAATCAAAAAAAGGATGACTGCACAGAGAGGAAGACAGGGAAAGAATTAACAAGTGTTAAGCTATGACAGCCCCCCTCAAGCTTTTTAGCCTAACTCAAAACAATGCTGTGTCATTTTCTTCAAGAATACTGTAGAATCTATCAGAATCTATTAGACTGTTCCTCTCTATGGATAGTCTATATTCTGTGTTGAATGGCTGTTAACATCATGCACTCTGTAGTAGCTCATTCACTCATAGTATAGTCACCCAAAATTCTCTGATCTCAACAGACAAATAGACTTAGGTTTTTTTGACAGTTGCAAAACAAAAAAAAAAAAAAACCAAGTCCTTAGATCTCCCATGACTTTTGCACCATTCTGTTTTCCCCATATTTTCCTATGATACATCTATCTGCATTTTTTTTGCTCTTTATTTTTACGTCATGTTTAGACCAAAAAGGATCAAGTCTATGTCTACTCAAGGCCACTACTGTAAAAAAATTTTAAAAAAAAGATAAATATTGCTAACTATATTAATTTCTATTGCTGTTTCAACATTTAAAACCAGACACTGAGAAAAGCAATGTCTTGCACTCATAGAAGCACTTCTCTAGTTAACATACTTGAGGAAAGCTCAGTCTTACATAACCTAGAAAAATCACATAGTGAATAGAGAAAAGGTAGGCTCATTTCACTCAGTAGAGGAGAATTTCTCCTCTAATGTTTGTTTTCTAACTGAATATTACATTTTTCTGTAGGTTCTGTTTCTCATTGCCTGAAAACTCTATTTTTTCTCTCACTCCTTTCAAGCTGGTGCTTAGGACTTTTGAAAAATAGCTACTCTGTGCTAATTCATAGCTTGGAGTCAGATGAGATAATATCATTTGAATTCAAAAATATTAGTCAGACTAGTTTGGGTTATAGGGCTATATGACAGAATATAATTAAATCATTATTGAATTGACAGAGTGGAGAAAAGTTCGTTACTATTAAATCCAGTGAAAGAAATCCAAAGGACAAACTGCTCATAAAGCACAGAATAGAGAAAGCTCTGTTTTTAATACATTTTCCCATCTCAGCTCCAGATCTGAGTTTCTAACCATGCACTAAATTAGTATCCTACTAGCAATGTTCTTAAATTTCAAGTACACAATCCACCTGATATCTTACTGTTAATCTACCTAATGTAATAAATGCACCTCTAAAACTCAATATAATTGTTCAGCTGTTAAGCAAACTACACAAGTAACAAATCCTACACAATGCAATCTGTTTGTATGTAGTATCCTTTATATATGGAGTGGGGGGGGAGCTTTGTAGATACAATAAGTTATGGACTAACTAGTAAAGAAATATTTTAAGGAGTATATAATATATCAACTGGCAAAAAGTTTCCTCATTGCACTTCTAAGTTAAAAGAGATGTAGGAGAGGGCAAAAAGTCAAGTGAAGATGTGGAGTCTAAGAGTGGGTTGGGAAGAGCAGACTATGAAAGTAAAGCAGAGTAAAGACACAAAGAATTTTAACAGAGAAGTCTGGAACTTCCAGCATATCACACGCCATTCTCTCATAAAACATAATATACTGCCTGCAACTTTGGTTGAATTAAATATCAAGGCACTTCTGAAAATTTAACTCCATTCACATGTACACACTTAACAAATTGAACACACTTGCAGGTCTGGTACTTGGCATAATAACAGAAGCACACAATTGATAGCTAGGAGTTAATTTAAGTAACATAGTGAATAGACAGGTTAGAAAGGTCATAAATTCAGAGAACCTCCAAGAAAAGAGAAAGAACTGAACTTGCTAAATTAGTTTTGTGCAGTCCTATTTCAAAGAATATTTGGGTAATGTTACCAAAACTACCTTCCTCATAAAAGCCACCAGAAAGAAAACTGTGAAAACAGAGAGAGTGGGATTTCATCATCAAAGTGAGAAAAAGTTACTCTACAGCTATGGTTCTGATCCTGTGTTCATGTTTATGTTCTACTTTTTTGACTGCAACAAAGAAGTCAGTATTTGTCTTTACTAAAGGAAGCTAATCTTTAGTGTTACTTAAACAGCTTGTTTGTAAGTATATTTGTGGATAAGTAAAATCACAGCTTGGAAGCAGAAGCAGAGTGTTTCTTTGAAAACAATACATTCAGGTACAAAATTATCACAGTCAAGCACAGACAAGGGCTTGGAGCCAAAGCAAGGTTTGAGGAAGTAATTCCCTATAAACATCAGAAAATAACATTAAAAGCATTCAAAAGCCACCACAGAGAGGGAAGTTTTTCTCAAAGAGGCATTATCCTTTATTAGCATAGGGCAGGCAATGGACAGATATTTTTTAAGTTTTTGGGAAATCCTTTACTGTCATACTTTGCTTTTCAGTTGCTTTCCTAAAATACAGCTGGGGGGGGTGGGGGGGGGGGTGGAAGTCTCATTTTCTGAATGTCTCTCAGTTTTTTCCTATAGTGACTGAAACATTTAAGTTACCTGTAAGATACTATCTCAGAAAGCAAAAGAGATAAAACTTATCCTGATGGAAAAAAAAACATCAATGCATCATACAGCCCTACATCCACAGAAGCAGCAGAGTCTGTCAGAAGCACAGGGGGTATGCCACCTGATCTAGGTGAACCTGCGTCTGCAGGAGGATTGAACTAGATGATCTCTAAAGGTCCCGTCCAACCTTACCATTCTATGATTCTATGTCCTCCTACTTTTGCTTCTTGACTTTTTTTCCAGAGACAGAAAAATATACATTTAAAAACAAATGCAGGTAAGACCAAGAGACTTTTTCAGCAATTGCTTCCATCATTCCATGATTTTTCCTAACCACAGCAATCTCTCCTGAATAATCTCAACAGTGTCCGGGGGCTCTGAGTTTATTCCAGGACTGAAGAAATACGACTGATGGGAAATCAGAACACTAAAACAGTTGAGTTTTGTGTGTTTTGACCAGGCAGAATTGCTGTGAAATTGTTTGGCATGTTCAGGTGTCCTTCAAATTGAAACTACAGATGCACTTTAAGACTCACTAGGAACCAGATTCTGTCTTTCCTTTCTATAAGTAGAAAAGAAAAAGTACTTAAAAAATTGGTATTTGCAGTTTTTAAGAACCAGTCTACATCTATACTTTCACTTACATTGATCGTTTTGATAATATAAGATGAATAATTTTTTATTTCACAAATATTCCAAAGATCCGTTTCCACTCAAAATCAATACTTTTCTATCTTAGCAATATGTTCTGAATTAAAGGACATGATTCATCCATTTTGAGGATATTCAGAACTGTCTTTGACTGTGTCACCTGATATGAACTTCCATAATCTTTGGAAAGTTACATATGAATCGCTCTTGATGGTTTCAGATGTGTAAACATCACACAACACAAGGAATGACTGCTGAGCATCTGGTAGAGACATTAAATGATGCATAGAGGAAAGGAGGGTCAGATTTCCAGATTTGTGCTTAGATCACATTTTCTTCATACATGTTCAATTGTAAAAAGATTTGTTCAACACAGATACTGCTCTAGCAACATCATTTCATGCATTTCAGACAATATCATACCTAGAAATGTAGCAAGGAGCTTGAGGTGGAATCTTTTATTCCATTTGCCCTAAGGTATACTACAAATGCTTTAACTTTTATTTCAAGTCATTTTAAGCAGTCATCTGCTCATAATTATCAGATTCAGTATTAATCTTCCTAAAGGACAAGCTAAAATGTACATTTTACACTAAAAATCTTTGTTAACTGTATTTAAACTGTATTTAAGACATTGCAAATGAAGGTATCCTATGTATTATCATTATTGTAATATTGTAATACAATACAGTCTGAGACAAATATGACAGGATTGCAGAGTACTGATGTCAAGGATAAGAGATGATCCTTGTTCCAATAGCTACCAATCTCAGTCAACAAACAAGACTGAGCAGAATGGGAAGAATACACCATTCATACCAATAAAAGAGAGAGAAGGCTTCAAGCCTTATGATAATTCCACGACTGGTTCACTTTTGTTTCATTATTTCAGCTTTTGGGAGAGAATCACAGAAATCGTACTGCATCCTTCGGTCTCTGTGAAGTTTCGTGCAGCTTTTCTGACAGCTCTTTTCTCAGGTAGAAAATGCGATTTTGGCTTACAAATTCAATGTCTTCTATACTTTAGGCAAGAAATAATAGAAATCTACATCCTTTGGAACTTCCCAGTGATTATTATGATCAAAGTCTACCACTGCAATTAGGTGATAAAGTAGGGAATTAACAATATACATCATTTAGGAGAATTTGAGAAGTTTGGCAATGAAGGGAATTTTATAAATGCCTCATTCTTTGTTACATCCCATGCTTGAAAAGCAGGAGTGAAACCCTGTAGTACGTTGTCATCTTTAATGCTGTGCATCGTACAGGAAGGGACAGAGGGAGAAGAGGAACAGTTGCCTTAGGCATCAGCAGGAATTCAACATCAACAAATGGTCCCACTGAGTTCCTGCTGTTTCAGCTACTGATCAGTTCAAATCCAGATGCAAGCTTCTGCTGCTCCCCTTGCTCACATGCAGTATGCACTGAATTAACAATTACTTCCTTCCACTCCCATCCTACTCTCTGCAGTCACCCTGACCCTTCTGCTTCTGTTTGATCTGTTTTTCATGCAGGCCACTTTGTGGTAGTGACTATGGTTTTTTCACCACTCAAGGTAGTCCGAATCCAGAACAGTAAGTAAGCCACTGAGAATAACCCAGAGTTGCTTGTATAGCTACTTAACTTACTGTACCACTCAGCTGTGCAGAAAATATATGGGTTTTGAAGTGGCTTTGGAAATCCTCAAAGATGAAACAGTTCCTGGAATATATATCACCAGTTTCTGGAATATCTGTCATTAGTTTCTCAAATATCTATCACACTCACCTTTTGCACTCCAGTAGCATTCAAGTCAATTCAGGTAGGTCAGCAGCTTGTTTCGGAGAGTGTGTCAATTCCCAAACACATTTTCTTCTCAGCTGCACAATGTCATTAAAAGTGAGGTTTCAGGTTTCACTGTATCATGCTTTTCAACCTGAGGTGTAAGTAAGGAACTCTTGCTTCATAGGAACAAGCCAAGGCGATAAAAAAAAAAAACAAAAAAAAAAATTAAAAATTATTTCACATTCCCCTTGTTTAAGAAATACCAAATCCAAAATTCTAAGAGTGCTTTCAGTCTGGGAAGACAACAAGCTGATTTTATGCTAAAAGGAGATAAAACACTAATACTTAGAAGTCAGAGATGAAAACAAAAATTTGAGAACTTTTTTTTTCACTTAGAATACTTCTTTCTCTTCAAGATAAATCTGACCATTTTCAACCTCAGGCAGTTATAGAATGACTTAAAGAAAGTTTATATTGAAACATTTTTTTAAACTGAAACTTTAGAAAGCAGAATGGATCCGTGATGCTTTAGGTGGAATTTCACTCCCATAGAATATGCAGTTTCACAAAACCAGATATGCTTAACAGAAAGAATGCAGCAACATAAGAAAGCCATACTGCTTACTGCTAATCCACAGTCCTGTCTCCAGAAACAGCTGATAAAATATAACTAAGGAAGACCATAAGACAAAGGACAAGACACCTTGATCTTTCCCAGGTTTGGAGGTGCCTGAGGCAGAGACAGAACTCTTTGCATTTAAGAGCTTATGATGGGGAGAAACACAGAAATCAGCCTTCTATCAGTTGTTCAATACTTTTTAAAATAGGTAAATTGCTTCTATTTAAAAAAATTAAATCAGCTAAAAGTTCTATAACAGAAATAAAATAAGTTAAAGGATTTTGATACTCACTTTGAAACACCTTCTTTTTTTTTTTTACCTCATAGTATAATATAACAAATTATTTAAAATGCAAAGATGAAGTGAAATAGTTCCAATTGATTTAAATTGTTTAGTATGAATCGAAATGATACGGAGTGGGTTTGTTTAGTTAATTGGGAGTTTTGTGGACAACTTTGGAATTTCAGAGTGTATACCACTTTAGAAATTTAGCCAAATTTTGTAAATCTTGACATCTTTTGAGAAGAGAAGGTCTATCACACAAATAGTTGTGATCATTGCCTCTCGGTCTGGCACAAATCTTTAACCTATATCTTGCATGCTGTGCTTTCCAAGCTGTACAAACATTAGCTAACACTATTTGAGCATCTTCAAAGCCCTCTCAAAGACAGAAAATTATGTACAGTCAGAAAATGTACAGGAAAGAAAGGGAAAGTTCAAGGAGGACATTATAGTCACTTGGAATGAAATTAAAAAACTCCTGCTCCTGCAGGGGTGCTGGACTAGATGTTCGCTAAAAGTCCCTTCCAACTCCTACCATTCTATGATTCTATGAAAAAAAAAGTAAGAGAGAACTTCAGGTCAAAGAGGTTTTATATTGCCATAGAAGTGGTTGTTAAGGATTGTTACTGAAGGCTCTATATCACTTGAGCGCTTTTGAAAAAATTTCACCTTCTCTAAAATATAGCTCCTCCTCAGTAACTCTGTGTATGTGTCCTTCGAACTATTCATCACTAAAATACTATGTACACTCATTTCATAGAACACCAGTTAAGTCATATTTGTTTTAATAAATGGTTAATCCATTGTTCTAGATTTCAAAAATCAGTGAGTTAGTTAAATTTAAAGCTTCTCACCATAAAAACACCTCTTTCCATCCCACTTCAACAATTTTAGCACTTACCTCTCCTGTGTGTGACATGTCTAGGACAGCTGATTAAGCAATTCCTGATGGAAACATTCAACAGCCAAGCTAGTGATGGAAAATGCACTACTTTTAACATTCTAACTGAAACAACAATAGACCAAGAAAATATAATCATGTTGCACTTGCTTAGATATTAGAACTTCAGCAGTGTCGTGAACTCTCCTAATTTTATCATGAAGTCTTTTTTTTTTACCTCAAATCACAGCCAAGCCCTCGGAACTGAAGACAAGGGAAAGAGGCAATTTCTGTTTTCAGTTTCATATGGAGAAAAAAAAAATAATTTTTTCCCTGTGTTTTCAAAGAGGTTCATGCCTGGGATCCTGAATATGTCAAGGCATTCCCTCCTGCTCCCCAAACCCATCAAGTTGGGGGAACTAGGGATTACACTGCGGTTGCCACGAGGTCTGTGATGTAAGAGTCCCTTAATATGAGAAGTTGCTTGCACAGAGACAAAAAGGACACATGCCCAGGTCCCATTCCAATAGACAATAGCCAGATGAACACTCAGACATGGATCGAGGAAGGTCTCCAGGGCCAAGTAACCTTGATGTAGCCAAACAAACAGAGACATGTGGCTTAGAAATCAGTAGAAACAGGAAGTATCGAGAAACAATGTACTATAATTGAGTAAAATTAAAAGTCTTTTGTGAGTCCAGACATTTTTTGTTATTTGGTCCTGGCCAGCAGTGGTTTTAGCAGGGGCTAAAAACAAGAGGCCACCTTCTCCTGACCTAGCACTGCTGTGATGTAGCACAAATAACATCAGTAGATGAAAGAGGTCTGTTCAAAGAACTATATTCAGCTTTATTTGTGACAGTAAAATGTTTGTAATTCTTACCACCCTACGAGCCAGACTGAGATTTCTGCAAAAGTTCAGTGTAAAACACACAGGATTTCTCCAGCATTTATTCTTTATCTTCCTTTGTAATAACTGAAAGACTCATTGGAAGTTGGAGAAGGCATTTAATACTTGACTCTATTTTTTTTTCAGTCATGGAAAATAGCACTTCTCTTTAAAAAATAGATTAAAAGCTTCTGATTGTGTCTGATAAGAGGCCAGTTAATTATGCCACACTAAATTGCAGAAGGCCACACTGACATCTGGTGGCCTCTCTACCTACTAAAACTGCTTCCACTAATTTCAGCAAACAATTCATACAAGAATAGTAACAATACCAAAATGACATTGTGTTTGTGTTTATATCTGCCTGGGTTTAGTAGCTATTATTCAAAACCTGAGTTAAGGGATAATGAGTCCACTCTTCAGTATTATGCTGAAGTACTGCCTTTTAGTTAGCTGATATGGTAAGTTAGATTTGCTGCTGGCCCTGGCTGCAGGCATCAGAAAGCCACAAGCTTTCATAAACAGCAATTAAGGATACCAGAGCTGTCACAACAGTTCTGTAGCTGCTTTGGGAGTTATCAAGAGATTTCACAATGACACATCGCATTAACTAGAAATGCAGCCAGTGAGAGTAAAAGTGTCTAATTACTATTGCTGCTACTGTAAGATCTAATAGATCTAGTCATGGACCCGGATCCCATTACACTATAAAAAAAAATTAAACTGATGGCACTACACAAACCATGAAAATGATGAGGTTGTCCATAGTACGCTATAAGCTAATTGCAAGACAAGGAACAGTCATCAGATTGAAGATGCAACAGACCAAAATGTTGGAGCTCAGGCTTTTGAGAGACGTAATGAAATAGGATTTTTTAAATTTTTTTAAGGAACAGAACCCTCCTGTGGTAGTGGAAGAATTTGAAACTCTGAGAAGGAAAAAGTGTCTCCTTGCTGTTAAAACATCATAATTTTTGAGGAGAAAGTATATCAAGTTCATCTATGGGAAGGTTATTTATGTAAAAGGAGAAGATCCCCTGAATCAGGTACAGCAAAGCTCTTGGGAGACACACTGTGTCACTATTGCTGTTAAAAGAGGAAATAAAACATTGCTGAGATCTTGTAAGACTAAGGGTGAGGTAGCCAACCTATTGTTTATGGCCCACATTCTCTATTATATTGTCTGACTGATTCATTCATCTCACAGCATTAGAGCTATCAGACTTGTTCCCTATGATCCTGCATTTACAGGCAGAAAGCAGACCATAAGTCTGAATTAAGTATTCCTTTAGCCCAGCAGTGGCTTCCTGAAGCCTTTCATCCTGTGGTCACCATTTATTTGATCATAATGAATGTCACTTCTAACTGCAAAACCAACATTCACAAACACTTCCATCTGATGGTTGCTACAAGTCCATTGCATTAAGAAGCACAAACTCTTTTTTGTGCTGGCAGGACAGACATATATGGAAGTACAGAACAGAAGTACTGGAGTGTATCACCTTTTGCCCACAAATGACACAGTGCCAAATTGAGCAGAGAAGTAGAACAACAGCACAGCAAGATCCTAGGTATAATCTGTAACATTTGCAAATACTTTATCAAATTAGTATTTTAACATCATAACACTTGCTTGTATCTAAAAATCACAAGAAGATGAATACAAATGACATAAGTGAAATATATTTGGATACCACTAGAATGGGTATACTTTTATTTTTTAAAAATGTCAGTACATTCATGGAAACATTTCAATTTTGTTAAAAATTACCTTTTTGATAGAAAACAGTTTTGTTCAAATTGTTTCATCTGGTTCCAGTCAATATATTGTTATTATTGTGTTTTCAGCAGTAAGTTAAGCATTTTAAAGGCAGGAATAAGATACAGCCTTTTCAGAGAAGATGTTTACAATCCAAGTACACAATACAAATAGAAAGAGCAGAAGTCAAAAAAAGGAGAAAAGTATGAATGTACAAGAGGCATCTGCTCTTTAGCTCTGTGGTTCAGTAAGAGGGAGTGAGAAAAGTGGGAAGTCCATTCAGAAATTATGGACCATTCCCAGAATTCAGGAAGTGTGAAAGCCTGTTGGATTAAAAGTTTTTATTAGGAAGCTGCTGGAGGATGTTGCTAATAGGGAGAAGATGTGAGGGCAGGTTTGTGAGGACAGCTTTGATCAGCATGATGCAGACAAGGAAAGGAAATGAAGGAGCTGAGATGAGAGATGGACTCAAGAGCCTGTTTGTAAGGGACTCTGGCCATGAGTCAGTAAAGGGGCTGCAGATGATCCCAAGAGTGAGCAAGGAAGATGCTTTCAAAGAAGAAAAAAAATTCTTCAGCCACAGAAATCAAAAAAGGAGGCATGTCATAGAAACGATATATAATCTAGATATGAACTTGTTTCTTAATAGGCATGGAAGAGAAACCTCCTAAGATGCTGCTGATGAGTGTGCAGAATATGACTGCATAGTATTAATGCCCTCCAGGCAAACGACCAGTCACATTTCTAAGTCAAAACAAAAAATATGGATGGTGTTTTTATTATAACTACCCACTGAAACAAACACATTAAGCTAATGACCTAAAACCAATAAAATATCCCAGTTGCTCCATCAAAATCAAAGCAATGTTTGTGAATTTTCTGACAGCCAGTTTCACATTACCACAAGGCACCTGCAGCTGCAGTAAACTTTCAAAATTAGTTCATCTTTACTTCATACTGCTCCATAGACTTTTAATATCTTGCAGTTTGCACTATGTATATTGTCAATATAAAATATGCGATTATGTGATTGTCAATATCAAATATTTTCAAAAGTGAATTTTTAAAAACATGTATGATGTTATTAGATTTTTAAGGACTAATAACAAAATATTTGTGGTACATTCATCTGATTGATCTACTTGATAATCAACACAGTTCACTGGCTGTATATTTATAAGCCAGTGGATCAATTTATTGCCATCACTAGTGTCTAATTCAAGGGTGTAGTGTGTTTGAAAACTGAATTGGTTTTATTCACCTACTAATCTGCTAAACTAGCAACGCTATCCACATTGGTGAATGTCTATATCACAGTAGAAAAACTGCAAAGATTTGTATTCATCAGGGAACACCTTCTTCAGTTTCTGTGTTAATACAAAACCACAAAGTCTTCAACAAATAGTAGGAAGCTAGAGACTAAACATCAAACCTGAAGAGAACTTCACTGGTACACTCACATTCAAAAAATCTAAAATAAATTTAGAGAAAAAGAATTGGATACAGATAAATCAGATAAATCTTCTTTTTAGATGTATCAATACACCTGTAGGTCCCACATCTAGCAAAAGACATAAAGTCAAGATTGTTGTGGAACATAGCATGATTCACTAGCTGTTTCATATCCAAAGCCTCAAAAGGCTGCTGTAAATAAACTTTGGGTAAAACATGTACAGACTGAATCAGGAAATTTGTATTACTCCTCATCCTAGATCTTCATCACCAAAAGTTCATTCTATGAGCACTGAGGACAGCCTATCACTCTGAAGCTCTTAAGACTATGAAGAGGTTCACAGATGAGTTATCCACATGTTTTCAAAGTAAAGGAGAGAGACTGCATCTGACAGAAAACTTTAGGCAAACGTTAGTCAAGCATTACTGAACTATAAAAATACACAGTAGCAGGGCAGAAGCAAGAGCTATGTATATCTAATTGGCTTCTTATTAGAAATGAGAATTCAAAAGAGCTTGCAGACATAATTTTGAATTGCATTATTTTTTAATGCTTCTTTCCTTTCAAAACATAACTCCAGAATGCTTCTTGAACTACTAAGGAGCAAGCCAAATTAGACCCACTAGGGAGCAAACTCTTGCTTATAATTCATTCTACTGAAATTCTAGGCCCATTTTGCCCTACAGCTCATACTTGAGTGAAGCCACTGGACTGCAGACATTTACTCTGTCAGTCACTGATACAGCAAGTCAGGCTGGGTCACTCCAAAGGTCCAACAGTACACTTTGCAGCAGGAGATGGCTGCAGGAAAAAAAGGCCTTTAAGAACTGTGTGTACCTGGGTATTTTTTTCCTCTCATTTTACAAACTCAATTATTTTGAGGACATTAATGCAAATTACCTAAAAAACTATGCCCTCGTTTCCCCATTACAAAAATATATATGTAACTTCAGGTGTATATATCACACATAAAGCAATAGCACAATCTGGTGTTTGGTACAAATGATCTTCTCTGAAAGAACACTGTGGGTGAAAAATTTGTGATCAGAAGAGGTGGCCCTAGAAAAACTAAGAAAATATACATGTGAGTAGATAGTTTATTTATTGATTGCTCCATAAGAATAAGGCAAAAAGATTAGCTACCAGAAATTATTATCTCCTAGACCGCACTTTAATATTCACTGTGTTAAGTTTCAAAGCAGTAGAACTAAGAGTGCACATATATCCCTGCTCTATCTCAGAGCATTAGTTCATGAATTCAAATAATGAGTGTTAGAACAGCATTAACCTTGGGATATTTTCTCTTTGAAAATACTCTCCACACTTTCTTAACTGCTATTATTTGCATTTACACAATACGGTAGAATTGTTAACATTTCCAATTTAAGAATAATCTTTCATCTGTAGAAAGTTTAAATTGCTCCTGTATAGCTTTATTTATCGGGATAAAGAGCCCAGGCAGTGCAACAACTTTAAATTTTACTTTGGTCAGGATTTAAATTTGAAGCATTGGACAGGTTATCATAAGCAGCAATGAGTAACTACAGGCCAAATGATAGCATCATGCATCAGCTTTCATTCAGTCTAACACAAATTGATCTCTGTTTATACTGAGTGAGAACATTTCCCAAGCAAATCTTCAGACTTAGGCCTCATTAGACAAATCTCTCCACTGATGTAAAAAGGAATTTTTCTCTGTCTTGTAAATACAATATCCTGCAAGAAAGCAGGGCTTTCTCCTTCGCATATATAGGAAAGTCTCACTACAAAACAGCCTTGTGCAAGTTCATACTTCAGTCCAAATAAAAGTAGGGACAATGCTGAGCAATAAGGGGCCAAATCGTTTCCACAGTGAGACTTTGCTTACTTACACTACTGTGTGTCCACAATCATTTGATCACAGCATCACAGAACCGGCTAAGCTGGAAGGCACCTCTGGAGATCATCTAGTCCCCCTGCTCAAAGCATGGTCACCAACAGCAGGTTGTCTAGGACCATGTCCAGATAGGCTTTTAGTATCTTCAAGGATAAAGAGTCCAACACTGCTCAGGGCAATCTGTACAGTGCTCAGTCACCCTCACAGTTGAAAAAAATATGCCTCCAAATGTTCAGAAAGAATCTTCTGTGTTTCAGTTGGTGTTCATTGCCTCTTTCCTGGCTCTATTTTCTTTAGTGCCCTCCATCTGGTATCTATACACATGAATAAGATGGCCTTGAGCCTTTTCTTCTCCAAGTTGAACACTTCCAGCTCTCTCAGCTTATCCAAACAGTTAACACACTCCAAACCCTCCAGTATCTTCATGTTCCTTTGCTCAGCTTGCTCCAGTATATCCGTATCCCTCTGTACTGGAAAGTTCAGAATGTGAGTGAGCACTCCAAGAGTGTCCTCCCCAGTGCTGAAGAGTAGGGAGTGATCGCACCCTCAATGTGAAGGTGATTCAGTGCTGTTCCTGATGTAGCCCTGAAGAGTCTTATTGTCCTTCCTTGCTTCAAAGGTACATTGTCTCAAGTTCAATATCTTGTCCACCAAGACCTACAGGTTTTTTTTTCTGCGAAGCTCCTTTCCTGCTGGTCAGCCTGCAGAGTGTATCAATGTAGGGGGTTATTTGTTCCTATGAACAGGACTTGGCATTTCTCTTCATTGTACTTCAGTAAATTCTTGTTCATTGTCCTGGGTTTGGCCAGGATAGAGTTAACTCTCCCCAGATGCCGCTAGGGGGAGCAGCCAGGCAATTCAATCCCATGTGACCTCACGCTGGCAATATAAGGGCAGCAGCCATGCCATTGCCAGTGCAGGAACTGTGATTGTACCACCAGGCTGAGCGCTGGGCTGAGCAGTTACACTGGACGTTGTTTGTTTTTCTTTGTCCTTTGGCCATCGTTGTAACTGCCTGCTCTTTGTGATGTTCTATTAAATTGTCCTTATCTCAACTCAGAAAGTTCTAGAACTCTCTCTTGATTCCCCTCCCCATCCTGCTGAGTTGGGGAGGATTGAGTAACTGGGTGGCTTGGTTATTGTTCCGTTAGGGCTAAACCACCACATTCACCAAGTTCTCTAGGCTGTCAATTCTTTTTTTTTTTAATAGCAGCATAGTCATGTTGAGTGTCAACCAGTCCCTCTGCAGACCTGCTGAGGGTCCACTCTGTCCCATCATCCAGGTCATTAATGAAGGTGTTAAACTCTGTTGACACTGATATCACCCTCTGGAACATGCCACTAGTGACTGGCCTCCACCTGGATTTCATTCCACTGATCATAACACTTTGAACACAAGAAGTCGTTTTCAAGCCAAATCACCATACACTTATCTAGCCTATACTTTATCAGTTACGTGAGACAGTGATGAAAGCCTTAAAGTTATCCACTGCTATTCTTTCATCCTCCAAGCAACCATTCTCATAACAGAAAACTATCATATTGGTTAAGCATGACTTTCCCTACATAAATCCCCATTGACTGCTCCCAATTATCTTCTCGTTCCTTACATTTGGAAATGGCTTCCAGGAAGACGTGCTCCATCACTATCCCAGTAAATGAGGGGAAGCTGACTAGCCCATAGTTCTCCAGATTCTCCTTCTCATCATTTTTGATAGCTGTCTTCCTGCTCAGAGCCACTTGTGCTCAAGGTGCCACAGAAGTACATTTATGCGGTCTGAATTCAACTCACCATGTCCTGCTGAAGGATGGGAAACGCCAGCACAGCCGTACATGAACACATAATTACCAAGACAGATTCTTCCTATTGCCTTGCTGGGCTGGAACCAGTCAGAAAACTCTCCATATCCCTCTGTGAAGATATGTCCTAAAACACTTTGGCAAATCACATACTTGTGAAGTTTATACAGAGTGAGAGGACAGAGGCATATCAGAGATGAGTTCAGCCCATTATAAAGGCTATTGAATAGATAAAATTAATCCTGTTGTGCAGCTATTTTTTCTCCATAATGTCTAGAAGCCAAAAATAACTAAATTAGTCCTCAACCTCTAGCCTGTATACTCTAAAGTAAGATTATCTGCCTTATCACTTCATCCTCTTGAATTTTTAGCTAGTTATAGAAATATAGAGCTAAAACACTATCAATAGCAGCTTAGATTCCTTAGGCATAAGATCTTAGAACATCACCTCTCACCTTTCACACCAAGACAAGATTAAACATATCTATACCATTCTTAAGAGATATTGGTCTAATCTTTTCTTGGAAAATTCCATTTGTGGGAATCCTGAATCATGCCTTAGTAGATTGTTCCAAAGAAATCCTTATCACTAGAAACTATACCCTAATCTCAACCTTTCCTTAGGGAAAAGTAAGGCAATTAAATTCTTGTACACAATGATCACTCTCTAGTTTCTTTTTTCTAAAGCTTTTACTGTTTCTCTTCCAGAAGAAAACAACTCAAATGTTCAGCCTTTCATACTAAATCATATCATTTAAACTTCTGATTATTTTTATTGCTCTCTTGCATGATCTCTCCAATTCATCAGCATCTACTTTAGCATGAAATACCCGCTATTGGCCACCAAACTCCAGCTGAAACCTTACTACTGCCAGCTTAGCAGAATGATGAGTTGTCATGCCCTCAGTACAAAAATTGTGTTAGCATATCCCAGAATGACACTTCCCGTTAATGGTTTAGTCTTGTGCTGTTTAGTCAAAATAGTGTGCACTCACTCAAATCCTTCTTTTCTATGTTAACTGTAGTACTTCACTTTACAGTAGTTTTTAGCAGTGAATTCTTGTTCTGCCATTTTGTGCAATGTCTCCATTATTAAAACACCCTGACACAAAACAGTTGTATTCTCCTTATTTTTGCCATATACTTAGATAGAAATTACACAGTCCAATAAATTCTATTCTAGGGAGAGTGATGACAAACCATGAAGCAAATTCTCCCTCAAAACAGTAAGCTTTTCAAATTAATAAATATAGTTACCTAACCAGGCCAATAGAAACTGCAATTAATAGAAAACATTATCAAAGGCAAAAAAATTAATTGTTTTACACACTAAATTTCTCATGTGTAAAATATAAACTATGTTAAATCAAAACAAATACATGAGAATAAGGAGACGGAGGTTAAATGTTGAAATACAGATGAATATCTCTAATATATGTTCAGGCTAAGGAATGTAATATCAGGATAGTCATAAAATAGAACAGGGAAAGAGAACTACAACAAAAGGGAATCATCTTAACCAGGACAAGAGGAAATTGACCCCACAGATAACGTAACAGTATGCAGCAAGAATTTAATAAGAAAGAATAGGAAGGTGAATGTGCACCTAAAGGCAGACACCATGTCAGCTTCAACTGAAATGAAAAAAATCATATAAGGCAGAGTTAGAATCCAATCCGATACAACAACTGCTTCTTGATGTCGCTAGTACACATGAGTTAAAAAAAAAAAATCAAAAAAGCAAGTTCTCTCCCTGCCTAGTATGGAACAAATTAGCAATTAATAAAGATCATGACTGATATACTGAATAATCCAGTCTCAAAGCAAAGACTACATTAATTTTCTATATAATTTAGTCCAAATATGCAGAAAATGTCACTGTAATCATTACACAGTAAATTGCCAGGGAGTATTCTGTCTTCTGAAAAGCAGACCTTGAAATTTCATCAAGACACAAATATTGCATTTATGGAGGTTTTCCTTCTTAACTATATTTTTCCTTTTTTTATTGTATTCCTTTGGATGTAGATTACAAGCACTTAAGCATTCTAATAATTAAATCTTAACAGACATGAAAGCAAGGGGATATCTTTCCCGTCTTGTAACTTGCATTTGATACAGTGAATCAAAGCAAAGACTGCAGTTCAACAGTCTATAGGCATCATACTCCAGAGAACAGAACAAGTTATTGCAGTTTTAAAAGACATCAGTTTCTCTAGGATCTCATAAAAAAATGCATTTACATTAATCTTATATATTTACTGCAGATGTGTGGTTAAGGAATAGGTATGCTCACTGGCAATACACATATTAGCACTTAGCATAACTAATTTGTCCACAGATCTCTGCAGAAATATTTCACAGGTTTCATTGCATCACCTCCCCACTTTAGTGTCAAAGAAAAGGCATAAAGTAGAAACTTGGAGTTTCAAAGCTACATAGTTAACCAAGTTCAAGAATACTCAGCTCCATACACCTTTCTTCAAGTCGGATTTTTCATTTAGCTATTCATCCAAACATCTGTCTGTACAAAAGTGGATCTGACTCTAATGAGTCAAACTGGAATGCTTACAACACTTGCAAGTAAAATAATTTGTTGCATCAGGTTTCAGCCAAATTCAACGCTCAAGTAGATACACTTAAAAGCAGTGATGACCAATGCTGATTTATATAACCTTCAAGTACCCAGAAAGCTTCATTATTTTCTTGAGTGTAAGGTTTTCAATACTTACGTGTTCTTTTAAATTAGACAAAACTGTAGAAGTCTTCAGCCAAAGCTCACTTTAGAGTTACAGCTCCTGTTGAGTGCAGTTCTCCAAATTCTGATTAATGCAAATTCCTACAAGCACCATCATCTTCTCTGAGGCCTGCATACCATTGTCTTGATTTGAGAGAGCAACTCAGTACACTGGGCATTATGTTCAAAGACTCAAAACCTTGCAACAGGCACAGAGTACCATCTGTTATTGCCCTAAATACCTTGAAAACTCCCCAGGAGCGTCATTCTCCTGTCATGACTGTTGTACTTCTTTCTCTGCTTGTGTTAAAGAACATGAAAGACACTGGCTGTGTTGAAATGGAGCTTGGCTGTAGCCACCCTATTTTTTTTCTGTTCATCTCTCTTTAAGTGCCTTGCTTTTTCTTTCTATCTCTTTTCACTTGAATCTTTTTATACTGTGTATTTTTGGTCTGATATATCCTACTAAATATCACCAGTGATATAACAGTGGAGAAAAATAAATTATATGAATGCATGGTTAGGGTTTCTGTATTATTTGCATTTTTCTGTTTACCCATACTTGCCCTTAAGATATACAGCTGATTTTCTTTGCTTTGTAGGAACAAGATATTGGGAACCAATGTTCCAAGTGCATTGCTGACCAAAACCAGCAATAAATATAAATTAGTCTGATATAACATTTTTCTACTTAATTTTTCAATTGTGCATATGTGAGATGCTCCCACAGCTTGTCACACTAAAAGAATGCAACAATTACAGAATGTTACCGCCTTTAGAAATAGTTTGAAGTCTCCATTTATTGAGAGTGAGGAACACGTAGACAAATAACTAGCGAAAGACAATTTTTTCTCCCACAAATAAATAATTCAAGATGGAATGAGAAATGTTGTTGTCTTTTATTTTATTTTGTGAATTGGGACTTTATAAATTTTTAAGCACAATTCACAAAACTGGCATGAGTTCACTTCTCATAAGTGGATGAAAAAAAGGCATGTAATGATGATTTTTATTTTTTTTTTATTATTATTATTATTTTTTCAATTCATGAGGTAAAAGTGCCATTACAGAAACACAGAATCACACAATAGCTGATGTTGGAAGGCACCTCTGGAAGTCATTTGGTACAACCCTCCTGCTCAGCTAGGATCACTTAGACCCAGTTGTCCAGATAGCTTTTGAACGTGTTCATGCATGGAGACTCCTCAATATCTCTGAGCAACCTGTGCAGTGCCCAATGACCCTCTCAGTAAAAAACTGTTCTTCCTGAAGTTCACCGGGAACCCCTGTGTTTTAGTTTGTGCACATTGTCTCTTGTTCTGTCACTGGAAATCACTGAAGAGAGTCAAGCCCACACCTCTTAGCACCCTCCTTTCAGCTGTTTGTATATATTGATGACATCCCCTGCAGAGCACTTCTCCATACCTAACAGCTCCAGCTCTCTCAGTACTTCCTCACAGTTGAGACTCCAGTCTGTTAATCACCTTCCCGTTATTAGACTCTGTCCTGTAGCTCCATATCTCTCTTGTACTGAGGAGTCCAAATTGGACACTGGACTCCAGGTATGGCCTAATCAGTTTGAGGACAGGAAGGCTCTTTAGAGGGACCTGGACAGGCTGGATCAATGGGCTGAGAGGTGCCAGACGCTACACTTAGGCTATAACAACCCCATGCAACACTAAAGGCTTAGGGCAGAGTGATTGGAAACCTGTCCCATAGAAAAGGATCTCGGGCTATTGATTGACAGCCAGCAGTGTACCCAGGTGGACAAGAAAGCTAATGGCATCCTGGCTTGTATCAGAAACAGTGTGACCAGCAGGACCATGGAAGTGATTATGCCCCAATACTCGGCACTGGTGAGGCCACACCTCAAATACTGTGCTCAGTTCTGAGCCCCTCACTACAAGAAAGATATTGAGGTGCTGGACCATGTCCAGAGATGGCCAACGAAGCTGGTGAAGGGTCCAACTCTGATGAGGAGTGGCTGAGGGAACTAGGAATATTCAGCCTGGAGAAAAGAAGACTGAGGGGAGGCATGATCACTCTCTACAGCTACCTGAAAGGAGATTGTAGCACAGGGGAATTGGTCTCTTCTCCCAAGGAACATATAATAGGACAAGAGAAAATGACCTCAAGTTGCACAAGAGGAGGTTTAGAATAGGTATTAGGAAAAAGTTTTTCACAGAAAGTTATTGAACACTGAAACAGGCTTCCCAGGCATATGGTAGAGTTACCATCCATGGAGATGATTCCATGATTCTACAATTCATCAGGCTCTCCATGAGGAAGCACTATCTTTGTTCACTCCTTTATCATGAGCAAAGAAATCAGCAGATGTGAATGTTTTAACTGCAGAATTCCTTTCAAAAGGAAAAGACAAGTGTCAAAGTTCTTCATTTTAATTATCACTTTTTACATGATACTAATCAGCATCTAATAGGAACAATATCATCAAGTTTTAAATAGTTTAAACACAATAAAACTTGGATACCATGTGAAATGAAACTACATCTTTATTTCTGTATACAAATTACAGATTTAGCTTTCATGGAATGGGTGCCTTCAAGCCCTGGTGACAGGTGTTTGAAAACTCTGGTTTTGCAGATTTTTTCATCAGAAATAAAACATAAACTCTTTCCATTGTCTTCTTACTCTCTTCAGCTACACTTGAAGGCCTTGCCAGAATCATGTTCCCTCCAGGAGAACACTAACAAGTAACTTTACAAGACGGTATTTCAGGTTACTGTATCTCACTGGTCCTGGTAAGATCTAAAGTACCTAAGTGTGAAAGCAGGAAGATGGAGAAAACGGAAAATAATTTGTTCATGACCATAAAATTTAGTGTAAATTATTGGCTCATTCAAGTCAGAGATTATATATTAACCACAGTGGAGTAAAAATTGATGCCTCAAAACACTGACTTTCAATCAAACACGTTAAAATTGTTGAAGACAAATCATTATCACTCATTAAGTTTTCTGAAGAACAGCAAACTGTATTTTATCTTTTCTGTCTTGCTGTTTACCAAACAATTTGCCTGGCACCTCCTACAAAGTACTGTGGCTTTTGTTTTAGCAAATTATTTGTCAGCTGGAAAACTCTTCTTGGGTATTCTTTTCATTACAATTGGAACTAACAAGTAAAGTAAGTCCTTGCACTTGAAACTATTTGAAATGTGTCAAAGTTTATTAAAATTCATTGTGTTTTATTCAATTTTAAGATATACACATTGAACAGAAATAATTCACAAAGTGTATGGAGATTAATTGTTTCTTTAATGAGTGTGCTTATGCTTTGAAATTAAGTTTAATTGCATTTCATCTTAGCATATGTCAAATAAAAAGTCAAAACATCCCATTTAGTCAGTGCTAAACAGAAATTGTGAAGCCTTTTATACTTCTCAGCCATTTTTCTCCTTTGAAATATTTCACTTTGTTTGGGAAGGATTTGCACTTATTTTGATCTGTCCAAAAGTGCAGTAAGAGAGAAGCATCTGCCTTTCATAAAGTCACAGAATGGTAGGGGTTAGAAGGGACCTCTAGAGACCATCTAGTCCAGTCCCCTGCTCAAGTAGGTTCACCTCGATCAGGTCATACAGAAACATGTCCAGGGTTTTGAAAACTTCCAGAGAGGTGATTCCACAACCACCCTGGCCAGCCTGTGCCAGGGCTCTATCACACTTACACAGAAGTAATTTTTCCTTATGTTTAAGTGGAATATTTTATGTTCCAGCTTATGTCCACTACTCCTTGTCCTGTCGCTAGAGACAACAGAAAACAGTGTTGCCCCATCTTCTTGATATACACCTTTTAAATACTTGTGTTAATAAGATTTCCCCAGTCTTCTTCAGACTAAACAGAGCCAGGCTTCACAGTCTTTCCTCCTAAGAAAGTTGTTCCAGTCCCCTGATCTGTGGTCCTGTGCTGGACTCTATTCAGAAGTTCCCTGTCCCTCTTGAGCTGGCGAGCCCAGAACTTGACACTGTATTCCAGATGAGGCCTCATCAAGGCAGAATAAAGGGGAAGGAGAACCTCCTTCAACCTGCTGGACACTCTTCTTGATGCATCCCAGGATCCCATTGGCCTTCCTGGCCACGAGGGCACATTACTGGCTCATGTTTAGTTTGCTGTCAGCCAGAACTTCCAAGTCTCTCTCTGCAGAGCTACTCTCCAGCAGGTCACCCCCAGCCTGTACTGGTGCATAGAGTTGTTCCTTCCCCAGTACAGGACTCTGCACTTGTCCTTGTTGAACATCATGAGGTTCCTCTCTGCCCAACTCTCAAGATGGTCCATATCTCACTGAATGGCAGTGAATGTCATCTAGCTGTACTCATGCACAAGAGAAATGAACTCATGGTTCCCCATATCACCAGTTATCTACTGTATATCTTTCAGAGATTTACTGAAGCCGACATGTCTAAAGTCATTATTTTGGCATGAGCCACAGTAATGTATGAGGAAGATAAAGTGAGAAAGACATCTGTCATCAACCATTGTAAGCACAAGAACAGATGTCTTCAACAAGAAAAGAAGTTTTTACTGAGAAGCTATTGATCCATAACAATGTCTTCTCTCTATGATTATGACAGATTAAAAAGAAGCAAAGAAAAAAGAGTCTGAAAAAGGTTGTATGGCTTGGTGTTTGTTTTAATTATGTTAGTAATACACACTGTGGTAGCTGTAAGTGGCATGTAAGTAATACCTCTTTCAGGAAGAACCTCAGTCAGAATCTGTTCCAAGAAAGCAGCTATCTCATTATTACAAATAAAGCAAAATATGAACCTACCTGTTGATCACAAATTCAACCAAAAGTTCTGTTACAAGGCTAACAATAAACACAGTATTTTTTTAATATTGATCTTCTTGAATCACACAGAATCTCAAGGGCTGGAAGGGACCTCAAAAGATCATCTAGTCCATGAATGTTTACAAACAACAATCATATATGCACAACTTACATCTATTCAAAATAAGATTTAAACACTATGAGCAAGCCCAATAGTACTTCTCAAAAAGGACAGGAGAGATTAATCCTGTTATCTCAAGAGTTATTGAGCCTTTAATGAATTTAAGTTGCTTGTTGGCAATTGCTTGCTCGTAAGAAATTATATAATTCCTGTTGCTAGAAACTTTTAAATCCAGGCTGTACAGAATACTGCAAAGTGCACTGCAGGAGTAAATCCTGAATTGGCAGAAAAGCTAGCTTCAGAAATCCTAATATACCGTTTCATCTCCAACTTCTACAGCTCTTTGCTGGGGTCTTCATTGTGGTAAGCCTGTGATGGGTCATTAATACCATATTTTCATTAGTTTGATCTGTGATCTTAACTTCCCTGAATCCATTCTTACCTTTAAGCACACTGTTATCTCTGTTCTGCAAGCTAGCTTTCCCTAGGAATTATTGGTGACTTTTTAGGTTCTTTTAAAAGAGAAGATAAGAGCATTCAGATAACAACCTCCTGCAAAATTAATCTCTTCCTTGTAGGACCTACATGGCCATTCTACAAAACTGCTAGTAGCCCCTGGGTCTTCTTCAGGTTCTTCTTCAGATTTTACTTTATCTTTCATACTACTTGACTTGATCCCACGCACTAACAGCAAGTAGCAAATCATTCAGCCAATAATATGGGTGAATGGGGAGATGTTCATGGACGAATCACTCTCAGTCATTATTCAAAATTTCTTAGGGAATTATTTGTGACTTGTTTTTAGCTGCAAGGATTTATACTGGTTAGTTCATTAATACTTACTCAGTGCTCAGCAATCAGAATTTAAAATCAGTAACTTAATTAGCACAATTAGCACACATGATAAGACTAAATACAGTTATTACTGTGGTTTAGTTCATTTTTTTAAAACATTTTTACAGCTTTTACTCTATGCTAGTAGGAAAAAGCAGTACTTAGAACCTGATTTTGACCCAGTAAAGTAGACAGTTTTTACAATGAATTGAAGGGCAGCAAAACCATATCCCAACAAGCTAAATAGTCAAGCACAGAAGTCATGAATTGATATAAATTTAGCAGTAAAAGCTTATATCTTCACCCATAAGAAAACAGATCATATTATGATTTTTATTCTTCTTATAGCTACTTTCAGGAGAATTATTTGTCTTAACCCTGATCTATTTTGTGCTAAATATTGTGATTCATATATTCCAAATCCTCTACGTTAGTCTAAACCAGGCAGTGTTTTCTCTTTAACTTAGGTTGTAACCTAATTGTGACAGGGGCAGATTTTTCTAGGGCTTGTAGGTGCTAACATAAAATCAATTAATAAATGCAGTCATAATTATTATTATGAAGTCCATCATGCAAGTGATATCAAAACTGAGTATTTGAGAGGGTTTTTTTTCTTAGTATGATAAGTGTCTTTGCTTCTTTTTAGTGCACTAGCAAACATAGGATCAAGAATGAGAAATCATAATTTATTATTTGTATTGCTGTATGTCACCCACTACTCAATAGCTGTTTCCATCCTTCAATATTTAAGAATAAGGAGTTGAACAGCAGATCAGTCATCAAAAAACTGTATTATTCTGTGTGCTTGTATGCAAAGGCTTGAAAGAAACCCCATTATAAGTATCACCGTGGCTATGCATCATCCAACAGTGTCACACTGCAGCTGTGGCGTGGAACCAGCAGACTCTGACAAATTTGCTCTGCAAATCCTCAGAAACCCTGCATATGTGTTTACACGTGTACATATGTGCATATACACTCCTACCAAATCAGACATCCTACGCTGCATACATTCTTTGCATGAGAAAACTCAAGAGCTTTCTCAGTCTCCTTCATTTCCACATATAGTAACACAGGAATACCTTTGTGCAGACTGTAGTATCTTTCTTTCCTTATTTAAACTCGGAATATTCTGATTAGCACATCCTAGGGCGTACAAGAGATTGATGTAATGTCCCTATTTCTAGCAATGAATCAGCTCTTCAGTGTGATATGGGTACCTATTAATTATGTAGTGCTCCCATTTTACAAAATCTGTTCGCAAACTCTGTCTGGAATACTAATTAAATATACAGTGCATATTATAGGCTTTATTTCTCTCCAGCCTACATACAGCTATCCACTGTTACTCACTACAGTTATATTTCTATTGCTTAACCCTTATTTCTTCACACAATTGTATTGTAAACCCCCAAGGCTCAGCTACAGGTATCCTAATCAGGGTTCTTGAAACTTGAGGGTCAGTGTCTGGCTGATACCTGAGCTTGAAACTGGGACTAAGAGAAGAGGATGTCACAGTTAGGAATACTTGGGATGCTAAGAACCCACCACATGCCCCACCACAGAGGCAAAAGAAAGTGTCATCATGCTCATCAGGCCAAACCAGATTAAATATCCCACCTAAGATTATTTTGTGAAGATAAATTAATTATGCTGTCTTCCAGATATATTCAGTGTAATCATTTTCTGATTTATATTATATGTTTCTCATTTTAAGTCTCAAGGCTACTTATATTTCACAGTGGTATATCCTATAGTTATTCATGTTTTCACAAGAAACTTGCTATTTGCACTTAAAATTACTGTTTTCAAAGCTATCATTCTCTGTTCTAAACAAGAGGGCAAATTTCAGCTTTTTGTGGTCAGCAAGAGATTTCCCAATTGTCATCATAGGATTTGATCACTACCTAGATGAGCAGGCTGCCCTTTGTTCATTAGCAGGAAAAAAAATACCAAAACACTGTTATTTTTCAAAAAATAGATGAACAACAGAGACAAAGATTGTAATTGTTTCTGTTGCGCCATGTTCTCTTTTGTACAAACCATTCATTCATTCATATAAAAACAGATTTTGATTCAGAGAAGATACAGAATTGAGATGTCTCAGCTACCGGTAATTTCTTACGTGAAAGCTGAAGATTAAATGTAAATCAAAACACTCTAGTTGCTGAGGCCTTTCTGCCCTAGTTCTTCAAGGATAATTGATATTTGAGATGGAGAATCATAAAATGACAGAATTGTTTAGCTTGGAATATATGATCATTGAGACCAACTGTTAACCCAGCACAGTCATGAAAGAAGTCAGCTATAAAAAAGGTTAAGGAATTACGTCAGAAACAGGGTCTGATTGTTTACCTAAAAAGGAGCAGGGCTACCACTTAGGATGCTTTTGAGAAACACATATTACACGTAAGAGATTAGAGATCAGAGATTAAAGTAAGACTCAGCTTGTTTGCACTATAAAAAAAAATCATATGTCATACCATATAAGAAGTCACAGAATCACAGATTCTCAAAATCTTAAAGGTTGGAAGGGATCTCAAAAGATTATCTAGTCCAACTCCCTTGTCATGGTGGAGCTTTCTTTTAGTTATTCTCACATTACTTAATAGACTTCATGTCACATACAGAGTAGAGTATAGCCTTAAAGTGACATGGGAAACAGAGATTTCCTCATAATTTCTGTACATTGGTGGATAAAATTCATTTAATTACATCTCATCCTATGAAAGAGAAAATAGAGTTTTGTACAAAGAAAACTGTCAAATCAGAACTGTGATTTTCGTGGAAGAGTGATTTACATGTCTTAGAAGTGTCATCCTTCAACACCTTGCCTTTGTTAAATACCCATTACTCAGAAATCTCTGACATATTGTGACTTGTCCAGAATACATTTTCAGGCAGTTTTCATGGAAAATTCTTCATCTGAGTAGTTCTTTTCCCCACCTTAGTTTCCATTTTCTTATCTATTCTCAGCTTTCCAAGTTTTGCAGAGGTTACATTTACTGGTTCTGAGATCTGAATGTCTTTCTGTTCCATTTATACATTTGGAATATTTGCAATTGCTCCCTTAGAGATCTACAGACAGGTTCTCAGACAATTTGTCCCTTGACTAGTTGTTAAGACTATATAAATTGCAGTGTGTTCTTATTTTAGATCTCCAGCTAAGTCTATGTCATAAGGTTATAAAGAATCAGTGAACAAGCTAAAATTCAACGTTCCAGTTCCTCACTTCATCGGGTCTGCACTCAGTTAAGTTTTGAAGGCTTGATTCATTGTGTTCCTATCAAGAAGGCATTTAAATTCCACAAGGAGTCAACCAAGTTCTTTGTGAAAACAGAGACCTATTAGTTCTTTCCCCTTCTTACATTGAGGTATTACTTCAAAATAAAGCTCTTTTGGACAAGACTGACATTTCCTTTTGCCCTTCATTTCAGGCACTATTTTTACTTTTTAAGGTGACCATTCCTGGCAGCCTTTTCACAACCTGTGGACGTGAATGTGAAATATTTATTGATCAATTTTCAGTCCAAATGAGACAGGTTATCAGATGCTTGTGCACTTTTGCATTATGCCCTAAACATTAAAAGCCTTTCAGGGACTGATCTTTCAAACACTTAATTGTGCAATCAAGTTTAATGGAGTTGCTCACATTCTTGAAATTAAGCATCTACTTCAGTATCATGCTGAACTAGACTCTAACTCTTCTTTATTACCAACAATTACCAAAGGCCCATTTTTTCTTTTAATTTTTCCTAGGCTATCAGACAAACATGCCCATAAAACCAAATCTGTTATCATCGTTCATATGTACAATAATCCTCAGCTGACATCACCTGAGGCTGAAGTAGGTAATAAATAAAGAGGCTTATAACTGCCAGGGATAAAACAAGACAGTTACACCAATGATTTTGATTTTGAAGCATTTCAAGTCTTTTTAGAAGGTAGCAAGTATAAAGAGAATAAGAAAAGGAAAGCAAATGATGACTGCCTTAGAGTTACCTTTAGAGCTATCAGACAATTCTCTGACATGAAACACACAATATCCCTGAAAAAGAGTTCTGTGATGAAGATACAATATTTGTTTACATCATTCTCTGATATGAAACATTAATTTGTATAAAGGTATTACTCTGTAAATATGTGTTAGCAATCAATTTCTATTAAATTTCTGGGAGTTTATGATGGTACAGGGTACCTGAATCTTGAAGAAGGCATTCAGTGTCTTTCAGATCATCTTATAATCACTCATCATAAAAAATCACATCTGAAAAATCACTGGAGCTTTAAATTCCTCTTTGCATTTTGCAACAAGTCAGGGATGATATTTAAGGATAGGTCTTGTCAGATGCAAGCCAATCTACCTTTATACCTTCCCACCTTATACTTCATTTCTCCAGGCTTTTCTCAAAATTAATAGGCTGATCCCTTCCCAAAATGTATAAATTCATACTTGCCAGAACACAAGAAGTCACACCGCTGCCTCTTTTCACACTCCATCTGCTGCATTTGTTATTTCTGACCACATTTCCTGCCATGCCACCTCCCACTTGGGCCTGTTTGCCTGTAAATTCCAAAATGCTTAGAACTGGGCTTACCTCAGAAATTAGGACTGCTTTCCTGTTCTACCTTTGCCTATGTTTCTGCCATTAGGTGAGGGGTACTTTGCCATCAGGGTAATTTATTCTGTGATATAATGTAAGATCTTAATCATGTTGTTACACTAGACTTTCTGCAGATTTAAGTGATGGTTCATTAATAAACACACAGAAAGACAAAATGGGATACTGGCCAGATCTCACATAGCTAGGGACAGCACTCACGCCAGGCCCGTTGCTACTCTCAACTGGAGTATTTGCAGATCAGCAAGCAAATAATCTAATTCCCCATTCCATTGTGAATCATTCAAACTGATCCAAGTTTTTCAATGATGGTAGACTTTCCACTGTTTTTAATCACTGTATTGAAGTGATACCAGTAAAACCAAACAACATGCAGTTCAGTGCCTTCAAATAGTTACCATGACAATACTCATTAGGTGATCTATGCCAAAACAAAATGCTTCAGGTTACTTTGAAAATGTGAAAAAAAATCTTGAAATTGTTCAGTATTGTCCTAATTCTGTCACTGCAAGTATGAACCAAAACAAGTAAAGCTTTGATTTTTTTTTTTTTTCAATCGACTTTGTACAGCAGTATTTTCCCAAAATAAAATACTTTGTTTATGCCTCCAATTAGAAAGAGATGGAGGGGAACAAGGGTATATCATTAGGGACACAGAAGAAGAAGTCAAAATAGCATTAAAAAGAGAGGAGAAGAAGAAGAAAGAGCACAGCAGTAGCTGAGAGGGAAAAAAACTTTTTATTTCACAATAATGTAAGGAAAAGAGAAAATCTTCTATAGAGGCAACATATCCTTTGACTTTTGTTTATGAAAGAGGAGTTTAAATGGAAATAGACTCAAAGAAGCAGCATCTCAACGATTATGAGAATGGAGAACTTTTGAGAACACTTAATATATCTCATGAAATGGGTTAAATTATTCTCATCTGTTTAGCCTAGCAAAGCAACCATTGAAAAGGGGTACAATAAGCTTTTATAAATACAATGAGAGAGGTATTTGAGAGGGAGGAGAATTATCTGAATTATAAGATAATAAATAGTACAGGCACAAAAACAACTGTCTATAAATTGGCCAGGAATATGTTTGTACAGGAAGCTAGAAGTTTTCTTGTCATGTGCTGAGCTGATTACCCTGTGATCCTTTATTTCAAACAGGAAAATAAAAATGTTTAAAGCTGGGTGCAAAAGGTCAGAGATCCCCCCACCTCATTAAATTACTGCACTGAACCTATTTTCCTCTGTCACAGGATACTGGTTTAGCAACCGTGCAGCCACACAAGCACCTTTCATCCTTTGCCACATTTTGATGAAAGGTGAGGTTGTTTCTGTCTGATTGAGATGCATAAGGTTTGGAAAGGTGCTGCCTAACAGGTAGGAACTCCAACAGGGAGTCGAACTGGCTTTAGGAAAGGCTGATTTAATGAAATTTAATGTAGCAGCTCTGCTTAGCTATCTGGATATGCAGCAGCTTCCCCAGCATTTTTCCAGTAATGGCCTTGTAAGAAGCACGATGCTATTTGGTTAATGACTGGCACCAGTATTGTTCTGTGAGACAGCAGAAGTCCCACATGATCCTAAATCTGATCTCACTAAATGAAACTCTTACGTGATCTTGAACCTGATGTCTTAGAGCAGCAGTTGTCAGGGCAAACAGCGACTGATCACAGGGACATTTCCAAGTTGGGGAGAGGTCACGTACCTTCTCTCCTGTGTCTAGGGAAAGCTCAAGGCTTTACACCAAGCAAGGCCCAGAGCCCTTTCTGCATTAGTTGACAAAACAGCTCAGGACACATCCTCTGCCATAAACAGAAGGCATCCTCCCCTGTAGGAATACCTACAGCTGTGCCCACAGTTTGCCCTGTGCCTTGCTACCTATTACAGCTCTGCAAGCAGCCCTGTCCTGTTTGTCCCTGTAATGGCAAGCAGTGCACAATTCTAATGATAGTGCACTCAGGTGAATAAAATCCAGCTGACATCATTTAGTTATTTTGTTTCTGAAGTGCTAGCAAGACTGAAAAACTAGTAAAAAGTATTTGTAATACTAGCAGGCATGTTTATGAATGCAGAGGGGGAACAGATACGCTGACTATGGAAGTACTGCCATATTTTAGATCACAGCTTCTCATGTAGTGTCCATATCCTCTAAATTTAGCACTGAAAATATTATCCATCATCAGCTCAGCAAGTACTATGTGAGTCACATAAGCACAGGCAATTTTTCTACAAGAAGCAATCCTTAATACAGTATTGGGTGAATAATACCTTTTTTAAGCTATTCTCAGTACAGGACAATGTTTCTTATTTACAAAAAACACCACTGTTTTAATAAGTGGTCACTGCTTTAATCTACAGCTTTCATTCATTATGGATAGGCCACAGCATATGGCTGTAGATATCTCAGTCTGGTGATACATTGATCTGTGGTGAGTCAAGAAGTGATTTATCTGTGGGTTAGAGGAGTCTCCTGTACTCCCAGACAGCAGCAGTGCTACCACTGGCTTCCTCACAGTTATTCACCCATAGCTACTCCTCCACAGTGGTCCACAGCCAATCTTCTAGCCAGCAATGTAATAATCTCCAGCCACAACGCTGTAATGATCAATTTCAGTCTGGATGAAAATTGGTTTTGTGTCTGGGGTGGAGAAATAAATCCCAGGCTCCATCTCAAACTGCAGCAGCAGCTGCTTGTCTATATAGGACACACCTGCAAAAGCTAATACTACAGACATTTTGCACCATAGCATGCCAGACTACAGTTCTCTGCACTGTTGCTGTCGTTGAGGTGCAGGATAAATGTGCCTTGGTGTCCCACACCATCAGTGTCCTCAGACTGCCATAGCCACACTACAGCAGCACAACTCCAGAGCAGGCAGTTCCTCTGAAGATTTTAGGTCTCAAACCATTTACCTTTTTTTCATGTAAAGCAATAATACCAAGAAGCCACCTTCTCAACTTATTCTCCCTCTTCCAACCCCTCACCACCCCACCTCCAATTCATACCACAGTTCTTGATGGAGAAGAAAATTATGTGCATGAGGTGATCTAGAGATACATAACCAAGAAGGCAATTTATGGCTATGCCAGTTAACCTTCCTGTCAGCTGCAACTTGCAATGTGCCCTCAAGGCCAAGAAGGCCAATGGCATCCTGGGATGCACCAAGAAGAGTGTGGCCACCAGGTTGAGGGAGGTTCTCCTCCCCCTCTATTCTGCCCTGGTGAGGCCTCATCTGGAGTGCTTTGTCCAGTTCTGGGCTCCTCAGCTCAAGAGGTTCAGAGAATTTCTGGAGAAAGTCCAGCACAAGGGCCACCAAGATGATCGGGGGACTGGAGCATCTTCCTTATGAGGAAAGGCTGTGGGAACTGGGGTTGTTTAGTCTAGAAAAGAGGAGACTGAGAGGGGATCTTATTAATATTTACAAATATCTAAATGGCGGGTGTCAGGAGGTTGAGGCACCCTTTTTTTCTGTTGTATCTAGTGACAGGACAAGGGTTAATGGGATGAAGCTGGAACACAATGTTCCACTTAAATATAAGAAAACCTATTTTACTGTTCAGGTGAGGGAGCCCTGGCACAGGCTGCTCAGGGAGAGTGTGGAGGCTCCTTCCTTGGAGGTCTTCAAGACCCGCTTGGACATGTTCCTATGCAACTTGATCCAGGTGGATCTGCTTCAGCAGGGGCATTTGACTCAATCTTTAAAGGTCCTTTCCAACCCCTGTCATTCTGTGATTCTATGAACTGGAGCTGAAAGTATTGCCATCCCAATCTCAGAACCCTGGGTTGTAGCCATTCATGCCAAAAGCTTCTTTTATTTGAAACGAGGACTAAGCCTTTCTCCACAATGCAGCAGTTTGGCTGAGCGTTAGAAGCAGCTGTTTATATAACAGCTTAATTTTCAGCTACCTCCTGATTTTACTTTAGTACTCCTGCAGCGCCTGAACTGTAATGAAAATAATAGTGGATAGCTGCCATGGAAAGGTTTGCAACACACAAGAACAGATTTAATCAGTCGAAGGAAGGGTATATTTTTCTTTGTCCATTAAGATAAATAAGCCTTCAGCTCTGATTGTATGCAACAATTTACCTGCAGCTCATAAAAACTACCTCCAGCTTGAGAATTAAAGATTGCCCTGCATCGCTACGGATCTGATTTTTCCTGAGGCTTAAGGCCAGAGTTCACATTGACTCTACCATGAGCTCTGACTATTCAGCACTGCCTGAAAATTAGATCCTCCAGTTACATCAAATCAGGGCATACAATTAAAGCAAAGTCCAGTAAGGTAATCAGGTGGCTATGCACTGCTGCTCTCTTGTGGTTGAAAAATTGAGTGTCCTAGGAGAGGACTGTGAAGCCACCAGAGTTAGGTTCATGTGGAGGAGGGCCTTCAAAAGGGACAGATGCGTGGTGGACCTCTTTGGCAGAGGATGTAGTATATGAGGCAGCACTGGGCTGCCAAACAAACGTCATTTCTTCTTGGGACAGGAAGCAAGAGGAGTAGAGAGCCACGAGAGAAGGCAGCACTGGGAGGGCAGGCAATCACCCACGCTCCCTCAAAACAGGAGGCAGAGAGCAGAGTGCAGTGCAGTGCAGTTGGGGGGCAGACACTGAAGCACAGCTTGATTCATAACCTGCTTTGTGCATAAATTTATGTAACTGCTGCAATGAATTCAATATCTAGTGTTTTGTAGGAAACAAATGTGATTGCTATGTACAAATTAATAAACACTACTACTGAATCACTTTGAGCCATAGAGGGCACAGTTAGTGGTGCAGCCTGGAAGGAGGTAGACAGCAGGAAAGTGAATTATCATTTTGTACCTTATGTTCTCAGAAAGATAAGAGAGATAAGAGAGGAGAAACAAGGCATGTGAAACTCCTGAGTAGAGTTATAATAGGAACTAAACAGCTTACATAAATCTGTGGCAAAGAGGTAAGGCTGTAATGGCCTGTTATATTTTAGGTTGTGTTCTGCCTTTAAATGGGACCATTTGTTTAAGGAAGATCTATAAGATATTAGGACTAAATATAAATGAGACAAGGAACCAGTAATTTGTAACTAAGAGAAATAAGGTATATTCAAGTGGACATGACTTCTACACCTTCAGCCAGCTACAGACTCCAGATAACCACAGAATAACAAACATTTGCAAAATGAAAAAGATAGTCACCACGAACCCAGACGAGAAAAGTCTGTATTTGTGAAATGGATCTCAGCTTCAAATTTACATTTAATGAGTCTGTAAACATCTGAGACAATTATGCAGGAGACTACAGCACAATGCAAAATACGAGCATTTGGAAGCAAAGAGAGGCACGCAGTTTAAATTCCTCAAATAGCAAAACAAGACTAAGAAACTCATCAATCTTTGGATTGAAGATTTAATTTTTAAAGAGATTTCTTTTCAAATTATGCTGTGTGCTACTGTAAATTTATGAATCCTCATCTATTCATCTTCCAGTTTGTCTATTTCCAAACTCATGGCTAACTCAGAAGAGTTACTACATCTCAGGAACAAGACATTACAGCAAAAGAGAATGTGCCTGGAAAACTAGGTTTCCACTTTGCTTTGAGCACTCACAGAAGAACCAGTATTAGTCCTTGAAGTCTGCTGCTACGTGAGCTTCCAATCACCCACTCTAAATGCAGAAGGGAAACAGGAAAGGAATCATGACTTTGTGTGTCTCTAACTTACAGTACTACCCACAGGTTCTCTGCACATGGTGCCCATGAGCCTGCCTTGTCTTGCCTTGCCTCGGTGGCCGAGATTACAACCTAAACACAAGACATATATTATCTGGGTCTTGTCGGAATCAGAAGATAGAAAAATAGCAAAGATCATGTATCTACTGAATTGAAAACCCCATAAACATAGACTTAGATTCACCCAAGCTAAATGTCAGCTTCAGCTGAGGGTCCTCCCATAGGATGCAGAGAGTGAGGTACCTCCGAGAACCATCAGCCACCTCAGCACTGACCACTCATGTCTGCCCAGAACCCTGTGGGTCCCTGTGGGACCTGGGCTATCACAGGCCAGAACTACTTTCTGCAAACACTTACATCAGTGGATGCTGAGCATTGCAAAATGTAAAGGCTTGGCCACAAGGTGACAGCCACTGTCTCATCTCTCTTCTTCATTGGAAAAAAATAATTTAAAAGCAGAAGTCCAAAAGATCCATCTGCAACGATAAGAGATGATGACACTTGGGTATACAGTAGCAGAACTATCTCAGTCAAGTCTCAGTGGCTGGATGTGTGCTTCAGACCATCTTCCTGTTTGGGACTGCAGGAGCAAAAGTGGAACTTCTCAAAAGAAGGTGAAAGGTAGTACTTGCCATGGAAAGTAATCAAATCCTTTTGATGAGTGGAGCAATAAGGTAACCTTGTCAAACCCATGCATCCATCATTTTAGCACATAAATCATAAGGTAAACTTCTTAAAAAATGCTACTGTTTAAAAATCCCAGAATGGCAATTTATGTAAGTAAAGGCTGGAGGGGGATGTTTCAAGCGAAGGTTTTTCCCTTCAGAGATTTGTCCATTTTGAGCCAACATGTGAATGATAGAGAAAGAAAGAAAGAAAGAAAGAAAGAAAGAAAGAAAGAAAGAAAGAAAGAAAGAAAGAAAGAAAGAAAGAAAGAAAGAAAGAAAGAAAGAAAGAAAGAAAGAAAGAAAGAAAGAAAGAAAGAAAAGAAAGAGGACCATCCAGCCCACATCTTTGCAATTTAAAATATTTTTAAGAACTCTTTTTAATTAGTAAAAAATATGCTGAATGAAGATGAGCAAAATAGTATGCCAGATTAACTTTGCCATTGTGTTTCATGAAACAGGTATTTTGCTGGAAATCACTCATTACACTCATGCTGGCTAAAATATGTTCAAAATCAGTTTCTCAAACGTGATTCTTAATTGTGGTGTGAGAGCAATCACATGCAATTGTCTAGAGTGAAAGTATCATCTATTATGAGAAAAACTCAACACAAGAATTAGAATACACTTGGATATGTCTCACCAATTATTTCCTTGCTACAGCTAGGGTGCAGGCTGAATTTTGATTGAGTGCCACGTACCTGCCAAGCAGCAGCTTTTTTCATTGTTTATTGTAATTATTCATGTTTTTTAAATCGAGAGAACCTCTAACGAGAAGTATTACATGAAAACTAAACTGTTTGACTAGTAACTTCTGCACAAGTTAAAGACTAGGATAGGCAAAGAAGGCCTATTATAGCTGCCTCCTGAGGGGAAGAACAGCCCAACTGCCTACATTTTCAACGAGTTGCCCTGTCTCCTTTGTAACCAAGATGGAACATTTTCATCCAAAACCAATCAATATCTATCTAACACTTCACAAAACATGAAGACTTTCTGTGAGAATCTTTTTCGTATGTTCATGATAGAAATATAAGAGAAGAAAATTATGTGTGAATTAATTCTTGTCATATATAACATAATCTCTTTCTGTGGTGATTCTCAGTAACATGAAAGAGTTTGAGATAAGAGTGGAGGGAATGGGCTAGAAGCAGATTCACATCAGTGCTTTACGCTAGTTGAGCTTTAGCCTTTGTTTCAGCTGAGGCATTTTTTTGTGTATGTATCTGTTAGAAAGACTATACAAGTCTTGCCATGTGAGGTGGAATTCCAGCAAAATAAAGTCATATTTTTGCAAGGGGAATAAATTCTGTAACTGGTTACTCAGTTGGTTCTCAATATTTTCAATATAATGATGTACCTTTCATGTCTATTTGACAGAGGTGAATTGTTAGCAGACAAGTAGACGTATTAGAAAGTGGAGTGCTAAACCCAGAAATATTTCACCCCTGACAGCCTTTGAAGGATCTAAACATGATGTCTATAGAAAAAGTTTGTTTTGGTATCATCTATCATGTACTCCTAACCAGTGTAATCTTCCCTGTGTATCAACTGTTCTATTAATTATTGACTCTCAGACACATAAATCCATCTTAGCACTGCAGTAATAGTACTTCTGACATGATTTAGAACTGAATTATACAGTTTATAAAACTCTAGCTGATGTTTTAAAACATCTGTTGAACATCTGGGAAAATAACATACTTCAACACAGACACTTTGGTAGAATGGATATGTGCAGAAACAATAAATCTGTCAGTAAAGGTGATAGATCAAGTTCTCTCAATGGGTACACAGAAACTCTATTTGCTTTATGGACACCCTACAAATAAAGAAATGCTGACATCATTATATCTCTATTTCATATAGATACGAAATCTGGATATATTGCTTCACCAAAGTGAGCATTTCACTGCACAGGTAATGATCTAGCTGACTGTAAAGATACTAAGTTAAAAGCTTTCATTTTAAAATTTCACTTCAATTAATAAATGTCTAGGATAATTCATTTTCATACAATATTGTTTAAGAGTTAATTGCCTTCTTTACCATCACTACTGTTGGAAATTCAGTCACGAGCTCAGTATTCAGCGTTTCCACATAAAACACAATTTTCAAACAGTAAAGTTTAGAAATAATTAGAACTTTTTTTTTCTTTTTTTCAATATCTAGAGACTCATCGTTATGAGTTCTTCCAGTAGTCATTTTTCATACTTAAGAAAGAGAAAATCAGAGATAGCTATAACATGGCTTTGGAATTGTATATTTATCAGTGACTATAAACTCCTGGAACCACTGACAGCAATCATCAGTTGTAGTTGCAGATGCCCTGATAGCATTCATAAAGACCATTACTATCCATTCTGCAATGAATAGAGAAGAGTGTCAATGATAAAATCAAAACATTATTTGCAAACTTCTACATAAACTCCAGAAGTTGTCCTTTTGCTCTAAAACAAACATTATCACACATGAGTTCAGATTGAGCAAATGTTTTCAGAAATAATGTGATGGATTTTTCCCTAGAAAATGCTTACCAAAGCTGACAAAACTTATTTGCACACAACAAGGAATATTCTATTTCTCACTTGCTCTTGCTAATCAGGCTATTCATCATCTCTTTGTTCTTTAAAAAGTTTCAGATGTTCAAACAAGAAGAAGGAACAACACTGAATGACTACAGTGTCCAGTCCCAACATGAATAGTAACAAGATAGCTAACAATAGGAACAGTTTCAGGGTGGTCCAAGGAGGAATGGCTTTCATCCATGCTATCCAGACCATCAGCAAAAATCACGGCCAGCTTTTGAGTGTTAGCACCCACACTCAGGTCAGTTTTTTCCAACAACTTTAGCCACATGCAGAGACCTTTCAAGCAGAATACACCTTGCTTAAATAAAAAAGGAATTGTTTATTGATTAAAAACCATAAAAGAAAGCTGTAATTTAATAGATTCTTTGGCTAAGCATTAGCATATTGACTACCGTTGGTAAAAGACTTTGTTGGCCTGGCAGGTGTCTGTCAGGAAGGGCCTGTTTGGCTCCCTGCAGCAGATCCTCAATGTATCTGAGTTACTGTTTTTCACCAACCTCTTCCATCAGCATCTGTACACTAATGACATTGCTGACAAAACTGGTTTCTGACTTTACCTAGTGATCAAAAAACTCATCTGTACTTTTTCCTGGAGGATTTTATATATGGCTTTTATTTTTTCTCAAAATCTATCTCTGCAACCCTACCCATGTCTACAATTTCACTTTTCCTATCTTTCTGGAGACCACTCATAGATCTTTCTCTCCATAAGGCAGTTTCCTCAACAGTGTAAGCCAGAGTTATATATCTTGCCCATGCAGAGACAAGACAAGGATCCTTGGACATCACCAGTGCCAGCCTGGGGCATGGGGAAGGCCACAGAGGGATTTACAGTGTGAACAGTTTAAGCAAGTGACTGCTCAAAATTAAGTATTATTATTTCAGATGTAAATACTGTGGTGGTCCTTGTACTGTTCAGAGAGAATTTTTTTCTTCCAGCCAAGCACCCTATCTTACTTCAGAGGCAGCAGTCAAGTTGACCTTCTTCAGATGAACAGCAACCTCTGATGACTCCTTCAAAAAAGAGTGCAAAGTGAAATTTGTGCTACAGAAAATTACCAGATACAATATAAAAACTAAATACACAAGGCTTTCCATCATGCAACTTCAAAATGTATCAATGATAGATACAGCATGATGTTCAAAGATAGAGACAACTTAATTCTTACATGGGGGGCCAGAGAGGTAGATAAACTGTATATCACATAACCATGGCCACATGGAGTGATGCAAGAGAATGTGCCACGCCACAAAATGCTAAGGCTTCTCCAGATTCCCCCATCTTATATCTATTCCTAGGACTAGATTTGTCTACGAGCCAGTGGAAAATTTTCAAGGACTAAAAGAGGTCTTGAGGTGGTTATCTTTCATTCAATGTCAATGACAGCTTGAAGTCTGACACTTTTTTGGTATGTTTCAAGAAGTCATTAAAAATGAAGTATTATGTCTATACAATGAGAGCAAAGTTAATTCTGCTTTGACAATTCATGTCCTGAATTCCAGCCACTACATGTTACATTCATAGTTCTTTTGCCATTTAATTGCTCTAGACTAGGTCTTCAAAATTGAGGAACTTATTCCCCTAAGCATTGAAATGACTTTGAGTACAAAACAGGATAAATTTAGGATTAAAGTCTATATTTGATTGAGTACTTCCAGGTTTCTGGACATTTAAAGCTAGTTGTAAAGTATATTTCTATGGCCAAATCAGCTGCTTATTTGTACAATTTATCCATCATTTTAGCTTACAAGTGAAGAGCTGTAGCTTACAAGGATTTGCAAGATATAATTTAATTATGCAAAATTTAATCAAGAAATTATGTTTTCTTATAGCTTGAAGTAATTTCTAAAAATCTAATTAAAATCTCTCTAATTAGTGCTGGCAAAATTGCTCAAGCATCAAAGGAGATCATATTCCCCACCTCTAGTAGAAATGATGAAATAACTTTGCAATTCATATGCACTATTACTGCTGGGGAAAATATGGCCGTCTGGCATTTTCTAAAGACATGTTAAAAAATGATCAAAGAAAAAGGGTGCATTCAGTCTTACTGGCATAGTACTGTACATGGCAAGAATAAAGAAATCATGCTCCTTCCAAAAAAAAAGAGTTCTGAGAGGTCAAACATCGTGCCAGCCAGTGATGTTGTCTGGACTATCTTCTGATTTATAATCGAGTGAGGCAAGGTGCTCCATTCTGGCTGATGATGTATTCTTGCTTATTCATGACACAATAATATTTGTAAGTCATATCTGGTCAGTAACAGAAATGAAGGGAATGAATGGCTAAATGTCATCCATCGTGGTGACAGTCAAAAAAACATGAGAAGAATTGGATGTAAAAGCTTTTTTGTCTTTGTGGCAGCAAAACCTACACAGGTATGCCCATCCTCAGAAACAGTGTCATGCCCTAGTGATACGCACACAGAAAAGAGTTTGAACCTTTGCAGTTCAAACTCTTTGTGGTGTCCACACAGTCTTTCATCAGATGTGCCATAGAGTAAACAGGTTACTCACATTTTGCAACTCTCTCCACAGCCCTCTTTCAGCTGAATACATACACCACAGTGCACTCTATAGAAAAGGCTGCAGCTGCAACAGCCTTCAGCCACTTCTCTGAATATCCTTCCAAACCACTGTACAGCTTTCTGCTTTCATGGTTGACAGTGAGTCAAATGAAGCACATCGCCAGTGCCAGCATCTCAGGAATCATAGAATCATTAAGGCTGGAAAAGACCTTTAAGATTATTGAATCCAATCACTAGCCTAACACTGGCAGACCCATCACTAAGCTAAACCATATCCCTTAGCACTTCATCTATGCATCTGTTAAATATTTCTAGGGATAATAACTCCACTACCTCCCTGGGCAGCCCATTCCAATGCTTAATAACCCTCTGAGTGAAAAAGTGCTTCCTGATGTCCAGTCTAAATCTCCTCTGGTGCAACTTGAGCCCATTTCCTCTTGTCCTGTCATTCAGTACTGGAGAGAAGAAATCAACTCCCACCTTGCTACAACATTCTTTCAGGTAGTCATAGAGAGTGATCATGTCTCCCCTCAGCCTCTTCTCCAGACTAAACAATCCTAGCTCCCTCAGACACTCCTCATCAGACATGTGCCTCAGACCCTTCACCAGCTTCTTTGCCCATCTTTGGACATGCTCCAACATCTCAATGTCCTCTTCTTCTGCCAGGAGAAATAAAGTGGCACGTGCAGGGCTGTTGAAGGATGCACAGTGGGTAAGACAAGAGGGAGTGGTAAGAGAGTGAAATAAGGAAAGAAGAAGGAATGGAATTAGCATTTAACACAGCCAAAACAGAAATGGGGCCACAGAGAGCCAAACACCGTATCCCTGGTGTTTGAAGACAAGGGTAAGGGGCCACAGAAATTCCCCAGAATTGAGGAAGAGGATGGTATGAAGACAATGAGTGTCTCAAGGAGGAAGAAAGGGGAGGTAGCACTTGGAAAGGCATGAGAGAAGTGAGTGCTGAATTGGTCTTCTGTGACTTCAATGAGCTCAGCCAAGAGAAGCCATGAACTGTGCAGCTCACTGTTATTTAACACAAATAGCTCTTAGCCCAAAATCACTAATTGTTGCCGTTGCTGGCAACACTATCTGGCAGTCCAGACTGATCTCCCAGCTCACCAACCTCTGAGGGGAATAGATCATGACATATACGGTATGGATGATGCTCATTTTCCACTTTATTGTTTATGTTATGTGCTTATATCTGCTAGCATAAGCAACTCCTCTCACTCTGCCACGTGCCAGCCCTTTCACTTCCTCTTCATCCCTCGCATTACAGTCCAAGATCTTCCAGACACTTACCACAACTAATAATTTACAAGAGTCAGAGAGAAGGATCTAAAGCTTTAAAATTAATCCCAGTGCACCACTCTTGATCTGAGTTATTCCATTCTTTTCCATGTGGCATAGCAGAAAAAAAATACCAGCCATCTCTCATCAGCTCTCAGTCTTAGTGCACTGGTTCTGTCCTTCTGCCTTTTGGAAATTGATCTGGAAAGTGAGTACATGTCCTGTGCACCAACAGATCATTGGCTTCTAGAACAGGAGAGCTATCTTCAGTATGAGCACTTCAGTACTCCCAGTAGTGCAAAAGAGCATGGATGTGCTCATGACACATAACCAGAAATGAGGAATGCAGCAAAGGTGAATAGATCATAGAATCATAAAAATGTTTAGGTTGGAAAAGGTCTTTAAGATCGAGTCCAACCATAATCCTGATACTGACACATCCACCACATCCTTAAGTGCCACCTTAATCACACATGCACACCTGTAGTAAATGCCCAGAAAATATTTCTCCTAATGCCATGACAAATGATTTGACCCAAATTGCATTTTGCCTCCCCTCAGCCAAGAAGTAAAAGTATTGGTAAAGGTGTGGGAGTGGCATAGAGCCAAAAAAATTTAAAACAAAAAAAAAAAAAAGAGAGAGATCCAAATCTGGTTGATTAAGACTTCCTGTAGCTACTTCAGTAACCCAAAACTGAGAGTTCCCTCTTCCCTCCAAATTTACATTCCCTGCTGTGGTGGAGAGACGAACTAGCACTCACTAAGTAACAAATTGTTTTCTAGCAGCCTCATTTTCTTCCCATTCTATGTCTTGTTAAGAACCTGAGCATCAGTTCTGCCTCTTTTAGCTCAGCAGGCTCAGTCTTGTTCTGTGAGTATCTCAATTAGCCATTAATACTTTTCTCACATCAACTGCATCTTTCAGATTAATCTTTGAAAGATGTCTGATGCATAGGAGAAGTTGAGGGAGTTGAAATAGAGGATTGAGGATCATTTGTACAATTGAAATCTAATGCTTTCAAAGTCAACAGACACTTAAAAAGACATTCACAATAAATTATGTTGTTTCTTATTAGGTGAGCAGGTTTTGTCTAGGATAGAGTTAATTGTCTTCACAGTAGCTAATATGGAGATACGTTTTGGATTTTTGCTGAAAATGGTGTTGATAATACAGGGATGTTTTGGTTATTGCTGAGTAGTGCTTGAGCAGAGTCGAGACCTTTTCTGCTCCTCACACCCCTAACCAGCAAGTGGGCTGGAGTTGCACAAGAAGTTGAGGCACAGTCAAGACAGCTGACTCCAACTGATTCAATGGATATTCCAAATCATCCGACAGCATGCTCAGCATATAAAACTGGGGGAAGGAGATGAAGGCAGAGGGATAGGATACACACACATTCAGAGTGATGGTGTTTGTCTTCCCAAGTAACCATTGCACTTGATGAAGCCTTGCTTTCCCGGAGGTGGCTGAAGCAAAGAATGAATTCTTGGTTTTGCTTTGCTTGCATGTGGGGCTTCTGCTTTACTGAAATGTCTGTATCTACAAGTTTTCTCAGTTCTACTCTTCTGATTCTCTCTCCCATCCCATTGGGAAGGCGTGAGTGAATGTCTGTGTGGGGCTTAATTGCCAGTTGGGGTTAAATGATGACATTAAGTTGCACACTGGCATTCTTACCGACCGACTGCTGCTATAGTTTTTACTATTGTAACTAATAATAATGGTAATAATAATGATAATATCATCAGCTAGGTATAGCTCTCAATTAGTAGACTTCAAAGTACTTTTCAGGAACCATTAGCTCCTCAGTTTGCCATCAAAACAAATGGGAATAACTAAAGAGCCATTTACTATTCAATGTGCATCATTGTCTGACATTAATAGGGCTGACAATGGCCTTTATCCATATGTGTGACCATAATTACTTAAGGTTGTTGTCTGAAGGGTCGCCATAAACTGAGAACTTCAAAATCTCAAATAGTTTTAAATGACCTGCCTGCCAGAAGAATCAGGAGGAAGATCAGCATATGAATCTTTAGACACATGAGTCAGTGTAATGTTTCAGTCAGTTTTTCACCATTTTTTACTCTCAACTTGCGAATGGAAACTTTCCATGATTATCAAATTGCTTTCTTATCACGCATTTCTGTTTAAAAGGTTCAGTATATAATTGGGTGATATCTGGTGCTAAGCCAATGGCAGCTCTGGGATTGGGCATCTATGCACCAGCTCTGACAGCTGTACTAGTAGAGAGCATCAACACCATAGCCACTTCCACAGAGGCCAGCCCAGCTTGCAAGATATATAGCTTGCTAGGGGAAACATTTTTAATGTGAGTTGGGATGTTAAGCTATTGAAACATTTTTGAAAGTCTTACGTCTTATTCCTTTTAATAAGGATATGAGCAGGGGATAAAAGGCCACGAGAATGAGTTAGAAGGTTGTTATTAATACATATGCACTGTAAAATTATCTACTGGAAGGATGTTGCCAAGAAGAATTATAAGTTAAGTATTGTATTAAAATTTGCAGGATTATTCCTAGTATCTTCATTTCTATTTTATAATCAAGTAAAAATTGTCTCTGTTATATTATGATCATAGCTCATAAGCAGTTATTACATTTTTAATTAACGATTGCAAAGTTAATTATACATTGCAGGATTCAGAACAGACTGGTATAGCTGAAGAATCATGCTGTTATGTGACTCATGTATTTCATACTATAAAAACACATACTGGGTATAGGAGTTATAAAATTTACCCTGAGCATAATGCTGTAAAAATTAATACACAGACTGCTAGCTCAGTCACTGCAAATAGTAAAGCCATTTCTTTCACAGGGAGGGTGTGACAATAAATATTCAGTTATACAGACAAGCTGGATCGGATGAGGTTGAGCTCTGTGGCTAAGCAATCAAGGTGTCTTTAGCTTCCAAAAATGAGTATTTTTTACACCCTACTCATTACAGCTACTCACAGCATTATCTTTACCCTTGGCTGTAACAGTGCATTGAAATACCTGATCTGAGCCACAAGTCTGAGAGACAGTACAGGTGAGTCTTGTGTGGACTGATCACAAGGCCCAACAGTGATATAACTCTTTTTCTTCAAAGAGTGGCATTCAAGCCCCATCCAGCCTGGCCCTGAACAATTTGAGGGTCAGGACATCCATAGCCACTCTGGGAAACCTGTTCCAGCACCTTGCCACCACATACTTCCCCAAAAATCCCTGTGCTAAAATTGCCTCCCCAATAGCTCTCTTGATCATGGAGAAGACTCTCCTTGAACTGAATAGAAAATAGTAAAAACATCATTGTAGGAAAGAAATGTTGGAAAATGTAGCAAATACATTTTTATTCCTCATAGACATGCTCTGGTTCTTGTTAACAGCAGAGCTGTGTGTTACGTTTTGGGGGTTTTTTTGATTGAAACAGCCTATTACTAGTAGTTTGTTCATTCACTTAGCAGTGTGGAAACGATAACTCTTCTTCTCTGAATCACCCCCTTATGTATGCTAAATATTGACATCAACTGCATTTAGTAAATTTCATTGCCTCTGCCCCACTCCTGAAGTGTAGGAAAGCGCTGTGCATATTTAGGCCTACAAATGTTTACAGGCTTCTTTTTCTTTTATCAACCAAGGGCAGTTAATCCCTGGGGAAGAGGAGGTGTTTTTAGTTTGCTGTTCTCAGTCCAAAACATGATTTTCTTTAATTCTCCTCCCTTCCTTCCTAAAGCAAATAACTGTCTGTCTGCTTCCTATTCCCCAGTGGCTCTTCTATTTCAGGCTGTTGGGCTGAATCTGATCCTTGAGGAATCCTCTTTCTTCCAAACAATCAGACTTCAAAAGAGAAGTATCAAGGGGTCAATGGCTGTCACTCTGTGTAAGTAAAGATTATTTTTTCATTTAGCATCCTCCTTATGCTTTTCTGTACACTGATTTTTTTTTTTTCAAACTCTCAGATGCCTCTATATTTTTAACAAAATATTTATGACAGAATAACATAATCACAGACTCACAGAATCTTAAGGGTTGGAAGGGACGTTGAAAGATCATCCAGTCCAAACCCCTGCCAGAGCAGGACCACCTAGAGTAGGTCACACAGGAACTCCTCCAGGTGGGTTTTGAATATCTCTTGAGAAGGAGACTCCACAACCCATCTGGGCAGCCTATTCTAGTGCTCCACCACCCTCACAGTGAATTTTTTCCTTGTTTCTTTGGAACGTCTCATGTTCCAGCTTGTACACATTGCCCCTTGTACTGTCAGTGGATGCCACTGAGAACAGCCTGGCTCCATCCTACTGACATCTGCCCTTTATATATTTGTATTCTCTTTGTCTTATATTTGTCCCTGGTTGCCAGGTTAACAGAGGGGCCCTAAGAGATGGAGGGGAAAGGATACAATTCTCTTCTCAGGGATGCAAGCAAAGCCCTTCCCAGTCACCCATGCCTCGTCAGTTGCCATTGTGCAACAGATATGGGGCTTTGGAAGTTGAGTGTCAGGCAACAGAATATTAAGATGTAGGGTTGTTTGAGGAGATGCCCAGGGTGAGTCAGTCACCATCATGCCTTAGGACTAACTCAATTAAAAAGAAAAGGAGGGTTATAGTAGTAGGAGACTTCCTTCTGAAGGGAACTGAAGGCCTCATATGTTGACCAGACTCATCCCACAGAGAGGGAGCTTTCCTGGACTTGCAGGTGAAGATTTTTAAGGACAATTCAAAGGAATATAGATCTCTATGTGTATTTGACTGAATTATTCCTGATATATCTAGCCACATGTAGAAATATGGACTCCCGTGAAAGGAAAGCATAAAAAAAAAAAAAAAAAGAAAAAAGAAAAAAAAAAAAGAAATCACAGAAAATGGTAAAAGCAAAGTAGAAAAAGAAAAAAAGACTTGACAGGTCTTATAAAAGGGAGAAAGAATGCTGAGGAACAAAAAACGGAGAAACAAGGATCTCTGGGGTAACAATAAACAAGCAAAAAAATGCAGTGCTGCTTAAAAGTTTCAGTTGCATACTCCATTATCGAGGTGCTAGCAAACTGGCAGTACACAAGCCACGTTAAGCACAAGCACTTGAGTTCAGCACAGCTATTATTCTGCAATGTCAGATGCTCACTTGTGGATATATTGAATCAGTCTATTGAGGTTGAGATGATACATCATTTTTTTTTTAATTTACTACTTCTATTATTTTCTAAACTGGAAACTAAGACTAAGCCCATTACATAAATGAAAAACACTGGACCTTTCTGAGTCACTGTAGCATGACTGCATGTTATAACTGAACAAGTATCTGGGCTCCTATACTATATATCTCAAGATGGTTTCCACAGTGTCAAAAAAAAGCAAGATAGCATTGGGTGTCAAATACTTTTTAAAAGGTTGATCTAAATTTAGACTTTTAGTTCATATTTCTTAACTTTTTTATTCATCTGAAGGAAAGAGTATTTTTTTAAAGAGAGAAGAAAAGTATAAAATTAATTTAAAAAAAAAAAAAAGAGAATGTAAAGGGAAAGGAGAAAAAGCAGCGAAGGACAGCAGGAAGGAAAATAGTCCATTTCTTGTTGTGGAGAAAGCTTGCTATATTACTGTATGGTTGAACACAAATATTTACTTTGTCAATAGAGGCCAAAGGACCTAAGACCCAAGATATAAATGTCTTGGGTCAGTGATTTTCCTAGGGGCTACTGCATTAGTCAATAACTTATAGTTCATCTGAGCTGCTTACAGTTCTTGCTTGACAGATAAGTGTTACAGTCGTTCGGATAAGTCTGATGCCTATTCCTCAGAAAGATAATACTCTCCCAAGTGAAATGTACCCCATGTTTGGAGAGGCCCTGTGGGCCTCAGTTGAATTAAACCTAAAGTAAAATATGAAAAAATCAGTTCAACTGTTGCCTTCCTATTTTACTTCTCACAGAAGAAGGAGAGCATGAAGAAAGATATAGCAATACAGTTTCTGTTTCAGAATAAATGAGAACCACCCACAGATCTGGCAAAAAAATCACTGTAGCATACAGTCATTCGATTCATGTGAATAGCATCATTGGTGCCAGCAGAACCACTGACTGGGAACATACGCAAGTTTTTTTCTGGTTTTAAAAGTTTATATTTTCCCTAAATTTAATTAATTCCTGATAAATTAAATTGTCTTCTAAATAATATCACCATATGTAATTTGTTTCAAAAGCTTTTCCTTGTCACCAAACTATAAATGAAGCAATATATCTGTCAGCATGCCACTCTGCAGAGAACAATAGCTGAATAACTATGACAAAGAAGAACCATCTAATTAGTCTACATTTTTCAAAGAATAATTTCCTGTCAACCAGCTAAACCGTCTTTCTGGAAACACATTTCCCAAGGCAGCAATTGAAATTACAAGTATGTTCATGTGAATCCCTGGCAATATAAATCTTCCTCAAAAGCTATCCTATTTCTATTTTTTTATAGAAAAGTATATTTTCAGTGCTATTTTATATTTGAAGTATAGGTCATAAAATTAAGGGAAAAATATATTTAAGGTGTTTCTGGGGATCCAGCAACAGTACTGTGCAACTACTGTACAGTATAACAGTTGAAATAACAAGGCCAATGACTTCCTTCATGGTGTATGGTAAATGTTCCTCATTTAGAACAGATTTAAAACATTGCTGTTAGTTTTGTGAAAGACATAAAGCCCATACATTATCAGTGGCATGAACAGAATAGTGTGAGGTTGAAGAAAAAGAATATTAATGCTGTCACTCCAGGTAAAGATGGAAGCTATTTTTTGATCTCTCTTTTCTATTGTGCTTAGAGCAATAATGTATTCATTACATGGGGACTTTTGCTCGGTAAAATTTATTCAGTCTGCAGTGGTACAGACGTAAAGGTACTTTAGAAAACATAAAGCATATTTCAATAAATATTAGTATCTTTAACAAAACTCAGAGGAGACATTTTCCAGAACCTCATTAGGTATCATGCCTTCTTATTCTAACATTAATTAGGCACCAGGGAAGGAACAGTTCTGAAACTGGGATAAACAACTAAATTAGGGATGCCATATACCTTGCTTCTAGTTATATCCCTGAAAGTGAATCTGATATGGTGTAATCAAGATACTGTTATGAACATCGCAGAGAACTCTGTTTACTTATTTATTGGACATTGATTTTTATATGAGTTAGATTTACATAACTTAGCTCTTTGTGTAGAGTAATTTCTACACTGTGATTTACAAATCACTCAGTAAATTTCTGGTTTCATTAAGGCCAGGGTTTTACAGCCTTGATATTCACAAACAGAAGAAGTTTGCATGTTCAAACTTACCAGGACTATCAACAATGCAGTTCTCTACTAACTTTATATTCTTCTTGTTATCACTCAAAGCACTATGATATTTAACCACGGGCTACTAACATTTGCTAGGAAAAAGTGAGGAAGGTGGATTGCCCTATCTGGCTCCCCAATATATATAAGCAGAAATAAAAAATCTTTGCTCATTTTAATGTGCCTTTGAAGCACAGAACTAATCACTATTCTAAATATGACACACTAGAAGCCAAAAAACTCTTGCCATCTGAAGTGGCAGACACCACATGTGCAGGGGGTGGTGGTGTATTCATTTGCCATTCATCACTAAAAATCTCTTAATGTCAGCCTTCAGGAGTATTTCTGTCACTCTGTGAGGCAAGAATCCTGATTTTCTATCAGATTTTCACTATACAAAAGATATGACAGATGGTATTACACATGGGGAAAAAAAAAAGGCACCAAGCTTAATGAAATTAGTGATTATTCTACTACAAGGCATAACATGAACATTTGTAAAAATACTATGTTCATTCTTTTTGCTGAAAATAACCTACCATCTTTATATTTTACTTATAGCTATATATTTAAGTTTTACCTTTGCTAGCTTCAAAAATTTGAAAAGATACACTTTTACTCACATTGAAAATATATGATATAGCTTTATAAGTTCCTTTATTTGAAAACTATTTCTAGTAAAGGATTTGTATTTGTGTCATGGGCAGGATCATCATAACTGAATAATAATGAGTGGACTCTGGGAAAGAGTATGATATTTAATTCGCAATAGTTAAAAGGAACTTCTTTACACTAGTTCTAGGAGACTGACAGGTGACCTCATTAATGTTTACAAATATGTAAATGGCAGGTGTCAGGAGGATGGAGCCAGGATCTTCTCAAAGATGTCCAATGATAGGTCAAGGGGCAATGGGTACAAGCTGAAACATAAGAGGTTCCAAAGAAATACAAGGAAAAATTTATTCACTATAAGGCTGACAGAGCACTGGAAAAGGCTGCCCAGATGGGTTGTTGAGTCTCCTCTGGAGACATTCAAAATGCCTAGACAAGTTCCTGTGTGGCCTACTCTATGTGGTCCTGCTCTGGCAGGGGGTTTGGGCTTTCAAGGTCCTTTCCAACCCTTAAGATTCTGTGATCCTGTGATTACTGACTTTTAATAATTTAACAATTAAGCCCATGATTTCAATTCTCTTTTCTAGATTTCCAGAGGGTACTGCAGCATCATTCAGTAAACATCAGTCTATTTCAGACTTTCAGTATTTTACAACTAATTTCATCTACCTCAAGATAAATGGATGTGAAATTCAGAAGCAAGTATTTTCTTCCTACTTCTTGCTTTCATTTTAGCTTCCAGGATTGTATTTTGGCCACTAATTTCCTGGTCTGACCAATAAAACCTTCCAGAGGAAAGTACTCAGTAGTGACCAGTCACCTGGAGCAGCTGACACTCAGCATCAAGTTTCTGGCTCTATCAAGACATTTCCCAAGCTGTCTCCAAAAGATGTGTAAAACTGATGCCTCCTTTACTCAGACTTCTCTTCAGTCTTGTTTGCTTTCACTGAAATCAATCCAGACTTCAATATATACTTTTTTCAATCAAGAGGGGAATTTTTTGTATGATAGTAGCCCTTTTTATCCTCAGACAATTGATACTGAAGGATTTAATAAAGTTGTTGATTATTTTGAACTAAGCAAATTATTTTCCATAGAGAGATATGAAAAGGATGAACTTTACTTGGCGGTATTTTCATTTGTAGAAGGCATATGGCTATCAAGCAGAAAAAAGATATAGACAATCTGTGTCAAAGTTATTTGTTTCCTGAAGCTGTTACAATGGGCATTCTCTATATTGCCAAATAAAATAGGTCACATTACCTCACAAGTACAAAAACATAAAAGAGGAAGAAACTTCTAAGGAATGCCTCACAATGACTGGATTAGAAAATCCATCATTACTTTACAGTGATAAAAACTTGTACCAAGTTTGGGACACTGTCTGAACTGCTTCTGTAATTTACAGATTGATCTGATAATGAGAAGGGATAGAATACTGAAAGTGGTGACACTAAGTTTCTCTCACTGTTGAAACAATCACAATCATATATATATATATAAAATCACTATTTTTATATATATATTTTAAAAAAGGATGTTGAATATAGTTTGTACTGTATATAAATCTATTTCTTATAAATATTTTTTTACTATATATTCAAAATAAGATGTTGCAAAGTTCCTCTCCAGTCTCATTGTACACATTGTACACATATCAGTGAGATAGCCTTTTGTTTTCTGTGCTCATTCCCTCAAACTAATTAAATTTCTTGTGAAACTCACCAAGACAATAGCACTTGATTTAGAGCCTTTACCACTGGTATTTTCAAGGTTCTGTCAGCACTCTTGTTGCAAACTCCAAGCTTCGCTTATGTTGAGCAAAAATCTGATGCTTAAGTTCCTTCATTATTTGTCAGCTTACATGCTGAGCTGTAGCTCTGTGTAGATGGATTCCCACTCATCAAGATGTCAGCATAGAACTGTAGGCACTGAGTGAAGATTTATTTATAAAGCATATCATCAAACCAAGGAGGAAAATAACACGTCTTATTTTGAAAGGTCTCCCACTCAATTAGACACTTCTCAATGAGATGAGATACTTTTTTAAGCAAAGTATAAAACTGAGAGAAAACTGGACCATTTTTCTCCTCATTATGCATTTGCTTTTCCTCATTCCAAACTTAAACAATTCTGTAGAGAGCTGTTCTTTTCTGGTTTTCTCTTGTCTTTATTTCTTCTATGAAAATTATAAACCTAGACTTTCCTAGACTGAACTCTTCATTAGATTACTCTGTTCTTCGCTGTCTGAATTTTCAGGAGAATGTCCATTCCTCCTGTATCAGTCTTATCAAGCTAACTAGGTATGAACCGTGCTTACAGAGCATTAGATACAATAGGAAAGAAAAGAAAAAAAAAAAAAGGATGCCCCAACCTCCTAATATCTAGATATTTGTAAATATTAATGTATTAATGAGACCCTCTCTCAGTCTCCTCTTCTCTAGACTAAACAGCACCAGATCTTGCAGCCTCTCGTCATAAGGAAGATGTTCCAGTCCCCTGATCTGTGGTCCTGTACTGGACTCTCTCTAGAAGTTCCCTGTCCCTCTTGAGCTGAGGAGCCCAGAACTGGACACAGGACTCCAAATGAGGTCTCACCAGGGCAGAGTAGAGCAGAAGGAGAATCTCCTTCGACGTGCTGGACATGATGCATCCCAGGATGCCATTGGCTTTCTTGGCCTTGAGGGCACATTGATGGCTCATGGTTAGTTTATTGACGACCAGTGTTCCCAGGTCTCTCTCTGCAGAGTTGCTCTCCAGCAGGTCAAGCCCCAGTCTGTGCATGGGGTTGTTCCTCCCAGATGCAAGACTCTGCACTTGCCCTTGTTGAACCAAATGAGGTTCTTCTTTGCCCACGTGATCTAAAAATATGTGCCCATATGTTCTAAAAAATAACAAAATTAGTAGATTTAGAAATTTAATTTTCCACGTTAGATGGACCATCAAGTTTCTATTATAAAAACACATCAATGACAACATTGTCATGTTGCTTTTGCTTTCAGTGAGAGCAGAATCCAGACAAGACCAGACAGCAGCAGATCAGACTGCTTAGGTGTATGCTCAGCTTTGACTACACTTGGTGTGTAAGATATACATACCTTTGGGGTTTATATATTATGAATAATAGTAGTCTTTGTGAATAGACAAATGGACCCTGTACAACGATATTCACACTAACATAAGTTAAGAATATAACTGAAAAAACTTGTCATGCTACATTAAACGTGAAGAGCAATATATTAACCAAATAGACTAGTCAGAAGTTATTTTTGCCACAGTGAACTATGGAAACAGATTGCACTCTTCTTTTCTATAATTTTTAGAAGAAACTCTAGGCATATCTCCCACTCTCATTCATTTGTTCTGTCAACAATGCTCAGATGTCTCTTAGATGTCTAACACCAAATGGTCTGTCCAATGCATTTAATGCTGGAACCCACTAAACCCAAGCTCTACTTTATCAAAGCAAAGTGTTTATTGCTCGTCTGAAGTTAAACTTATTGATTTGGTTCTCAATGGAGATCTTATAAATCCTCAGATAACACTGAATTTTGTAGGTCACACATAGCCCTTCTGAAGAAACAATTCATAAACTTGCAGTCCTATCAGAGTCCAATTTCTAGAAACAATTGTTCAGACCAGAGGAGAGAACAATAAAGAGTGGAATCCCATCCAAGAGATGCTAAATGACACAGGTGAGTTAGAATGGGGAAAAGCAGAAGAAACATTGCAGTCATCCACATCATTTTGAAGAGGACATACTTCACTATTATATGTTATATATAATAAGAAGAATGTAAAAACAGTGACAAAGAAAAATACTATGCAAGAAAAGATTTTCAGTGAATATGAGGATGAAGTTGACAGCAAGAATCATTGAAGAGTCATCACTGCAAAGGAGTTATTGAACAGGAAATCAGGTAAGTGAGAAAATTTACTTTTAGAGATATTTCTATATCGGTATTATAGAATCAGCATCAATCTTTAAATCTCTGGGGTTTTCACATCTATTGTTCTGTAAATTGCTAGTGTTTCAATAAGTGAGGGGAAAAAAGCCCTTTGTGTAGGTGAGGGAGGAGAAAGACAGAGAATTTCCTAAAATAGGAACTTCCATATTGCACCGAGCTCTGGAGCAATTATCTCACCGTCAGGGCCTGTGTTAGACTCTTACAGCTCCCAACATAATTGAAAAGGTTTATCTTCCGACAAAGAAGGCAACCTTCACTGCACCGCTGTAAACAGCACTTCTTGCCATTCCCTATCGGTTCCTCTTGGCTGCCATCAAGTAGAACACAGATAGCTGCTGTGTTGCAGAATGATGGAGTTTTAAGCCTTTTCTTCTGGGATCAGTGACATATACACTTTTGTCGTTGTATTGTGACACTAAAAGGAGAATAAGCCTCACTGCACATTTCACCAGCACATATTTTAGATGGGAAAAAGGTGTTTATTGCAAAATTATTTTTACAATCTATTCATTTCCTCAGAGATATAGCCTCATATAGTTACCTCAATCTGTATTTTGCTTCCAGAAAACAGGCTGTATTCATAGCTGTACTATACCATGCTAAACATCACACGGTACAGATCTGCACTAGAGAATACACACTTGCTCATGAAGTGCTCTGGAGATTTGAGTAATCATTATGGATACAGAGAACTACCTGCCAGCTTGCCAAAGTTTTTTATGGTTCCCTTTTGGTTTACTGACTCACACAAGATAATAATGAAAAACCGCCTCCACTTATAATCAAATAGAAATATGCTTTAGAGTCAGAGAGCATAGTAACATTCAGATTAGGATTTGAGGCTAGTTTAAGCTTAATGACCAAGTTCAAATTCAGACTCTTTAGAAACACTGAACATAGATCTAATGATATTGAAATAACAATGTGTGAAATGTTGCTCCAAAACAGCTAGTTTCTTGAGCTCACCTACGTACTTACATGAGACTAGAGGTAAGGAAGACCTTTTTTTAAATGGGGGTGGGGAAATACTGAATAGCTTGCCCAAATACGTGGTAGATGTCTTATCCTTGGAAATATTTAATATCTGGTTGGATTGGGCTCTGAGCAATCTGGTCTAATTGAAAATGTCCCTGCTCATTGCAGGGGGCTTGGACTATAGGTGACATTTAAAGGTCCCTCTCAACCCAAACTATCCTATGATTCTATACATGTATTACTTCGAAGTTAACTCAAACTCCAGAGCAATTCAAGGACCTCATATTCCAAGCAGTCATGATGGTCATGGTGGTTCAGTCATTTCTTCCTCCCACTAAAAGTGGAGAGACAGAAAGGAGATGTGTAACCTGCCCAGATCCACTTCCTCCTGATGCATGTGTTTAAGAGACTTTTAGAGGAATGAGGTTTTTTAAGTTAAGCAACAGAAAATCTTTATTAAAAAAAATACAAAAGGTTATTTCTATTTTGTTATAGGTAAACAGCAACACTGACGTTAAAATAGCTTTAAGGCACAAAAAAATATAGAAAGGACATATGCATATAATGAAATAGATAATAGGTAATAAATCATGTTATCAGCTCTACTGCAGAAAAACTAAATGGTCCCAAACAGTCACAAACAATGGAGTATTTCTTATAGATGATGCAGCACAGTAACAGTTCACCATGCTCACATATGAGCAAAAACTCTACTTTTTCTCTAGATCAGCTTCCTGTCATGGGGTGCATTTACTTGAGCACTGCCCTAACCAAAGTAAAATAAACTTATCAGTTAACTCAGCCTTTTTTTTCTCAAAGCTGTAAAAGAAAGTTGATCATTGACATTTCTATTTTTAAATCCCTGGAAGGCACTTTGATACTGCAATGATAGAAGTACACAAAATCTGAGGCAGGCAACTACATTTTGTAACTGGAATCTAAAGTATTACTAGCAGGTTCTCTAGAAAATGTAATGTCAGTCCCAAGTACAATACAGTGATGGGGACATGTTATTTCATGTTATAAATCCCACATAATTTTTTTCATTTGTGTCCGTTCATTTCTCTTGCAACATGCCGAGAACTGAATGGAAAGGACTATTTACCAGGAAGATTTGTGCCTGGAAGGAGTGAAATGTGCTTTCTGCATTATCTCTGTGGAAAATGGATGCTGTTTCCTGCAACAGTGACTAGCTGAGCAATACCAAATCCAGACATGAAGTCATGAACATTCCACAACACTTTCAGAAATGAGTGTAAGGATTAGAAACTTTTCAGGCAAATGACATATCTCTGGAGATTGCATCTCAATTAGATACCAGTTGGGTGTCCAGCAGCATGTACCCTTTTTTTCCCTGTTAAATCACAAGTTATACAAAATGGGGAGGGGGGAAATTTCACATAGGAATTTTGTAATTTTGGTACATTCAATTCCCTATCTGCCTGAATCAGTTCCCTGCAAAATATTTTCACAGTGAAGTTTTATTATGGAAATTTTTGCTTAGTCGTTACTATTTGTCCAACCCCATTATACTGCAGTTCAAGCTATACACAAGATTTATCATCAAGTAAAACCATCATACGAAGGGCAGAATAGGAGTTTTGGTATTTTCCACCATGGAGCTGGCTTGTGAAAGAACCATTCTGTTAGTACATGCATACTCTAACCATGTAACAGGGTAAATTAATGCACACTAAATAAATTGTATTTAGCAATTAATTGACATTTTTGTAATTACATTTATTCCACTACACTGAGCATGTCTAAAGACAAACTCACAGACATTTGTGATAAAAGTTTGCTGACCTACATGCTGGTCATAGAAGATGCTGAAAATTTAAAAGACACTTTTTTGGTAAAGTCATTGCTTTAACAAATATTCATCTTTAATCTTAACACCACTGAGATGACACTGTATTTGATTACCTGAAGAGTTGAGCTCAAGATCTATCAGTGCTATAAATCATTGGTTTGTAGTACTAAACTAAAGGTATTTAAGTTCAAACTATTACAGGTAATAATAGAGTATATTTAACTACTAACTGTGACAAGCTATAATCCCTCTCTGGTTACCAGGGAAATATTTCACTCTTAGTAATCTTGAAACTCTAGTGAGACAAATTAATACAAACCTATAAATCTAGTGAAAATGTCTGCATTAGTCTTTTTCCATATGTTAGCAACAAGATAAGTTTCAGGACATAGTTATCACGAATTTAAACTTCTGACAACTTTCCTGTTAGGTTGATTCAATTAGTAACCAGACAGTTATAGGCCTCCTGACTCATGAATAAGACAGGAGAGTGAATAGTCAAGAAGTACAAATGTTAGAAACAGAAGTATTAAAACCCATAAGACATCTTAAAATAGCTCCAACTGTACAAATATCTAATATAATCCAAACCTTTTGTATAGCCTTCCAGTTAAAAGTTCAGAACATCACAAACTATAAAAAGCAGGAGGAAAAAGTAAAGAAGGTGGGAACACACAAACAGCACATATGCATTGTCAATAAGCATTTAATGTTATAAGTGACTTTTGTTTTACTAGTGGACATTTTGCAGTATTTAACTTTATGTGCTTTGGAGAGACATTGCAAACACTAACCTAATTGTTCTCCCCATGTTAAGCTCCAGAGAAGAATGTATGAAGTCATGTAGGGTGTGTAGAAGTATGGCCAGCCCAAGGGTTTCTTCCTAATTTAAAGCATACAAACAGTCCAAATAACTACAATAGCATCATTTCAACATCTAAATGCCCTCTATTCAGGTCAAGGTCATAAGCCTAATCTACAAATGCTAACAAAAATAGAAATACAATAACATTATAAAATATTAAATTGCAAGAAAAAAATACATTAATAAATGGACAATATAGAAACTCAGGTTTGTATCTATCATGCTGAGAGAAGTTTTGAATGTTGCATGGGTTTTTTTGTTCCTTCTGAAGAATGCTGTTCTCAACCCTCACCACAGACAGTGAGCTGTTCCGGGAAGATAATTTTTTAATCCTGGGAAATGTAATGAAAACATTAAAAGAGTTTGCAGTCATTTGTAGCAGAAAGCATTAGAACAAAGGAAGGCATGTTACCACATATTTTTCAAGTATTACACATTGCTTCATTTCTGTTGCTGCCCAGTGTTTCCCCTGAACTATAAAACAAGTATCAGAAAAAATAAAATAGGAAAAGGTATATGAATTTGAAAAAAATTAAACAAAACCAATATTTCCTTTTTTCTTCTTTTGTCTTAGACTCATGGCTGCATGACACTAAGTACTTTTCATGTATGTGTCTTTTTTTTTCTTTTTCTTGTGAAAGGGCAAGTAATTGAATTCTTTTATAAAGACTTTTTAATGCATTCCTGTCATTGAGATTGCTTTTTATGACTCACTCAGGTTCATCTACTGCATTCTTCAATTTATTGCTGAAGTTTTGGTATTTTATGTGCAAAAATTTCTGCAATGGTTACATCTGCACTCTTAAGAATTTTTTTTATTTTTCCTTTTACCTATGTTTCTTTCCATTCTATATCCTTCTCCATTAGACATTCTCACCCTATCAAAGTGAGTTTTTAATAGAAAAATATCTACACAATGCAACCACTCTTTTTCTCAAATATGTGTTTTCTGCATATGCTTGCCAAAATTTTTTTCAATGTGATGACAAAAAATATTGTAAATATGTGCATTTGTTGATCTAAGAAAAAATCCTAGATATTGTTGTGTTTTGTTTTTAATAAGACAATATTCAAAAGGGGAAGAAGGGGCACCTAAAAACAGAAACCAAATTATTTCTGCTTAGGTTCACAGAATCAAAGAATTGTTTAGGTTGGAAAAGATCTCTGAAGGTCCCGCGTTCATCTTGTCCCACATTCCTTCTCAGGCAAGGTCACCTAGAGCAGATAGTCCAGGAGCATGTCCAGTTAAGCTTTAAATAACTCTCAGGGGTCTCCATAACCTTGCTTGTGGAACCTATTCCAGTGTTTAACCACCTTCATAGTATGAAAGCGTTTCCTTTTCTTCAGGCGGAATTTCACATGATTTCATTTATGACCATTGCCACTTGTCCTGTCAGTGGGAACTTCTGAGAAAATCTGGCTCCCAGCATTCATTCTCTTTCATTGAGTATTTATTTACACATATGTATATGATTCTTCTGAACCTCCTCTTCCCCAGGCAGAACAGTCACAGCTCTCTCAGCCTCTCTTCATATGAAAGATGATCCAATCCCTTACTTTTCCTTGTGGACCTGTGCTGGACATACTCATACCTTTGTTGTACTGAAGAGCCCAGGACCGGACAGTGTAGACTCTATCTTCATCTAGCTAGTAGCGTGTCTCTATCTCCTGTTGCTTCAGTGACTCAGCTTCCTAGAAAACCCCTACCACAGCAGTGTCTGGTGAAAGATTATTCTCTTAGTTCTAAACTGAGTTATTTTTCCAAATCTAGGAAAATGTCATTTTAAAGGTAGCTGAGCAAGTTTTGCTATTGAAAGCTATCTGAAGATCCAGTAATTTTATTAATGTTTACAGTCTTTTGACCTATTAAGATCAAAATCCGACAAAACTAATCTTACAATCTGTTGGAGACGGGACATAAAGGACTTCAGAGCTGGTATTGGTACCATGATAGTGACAAGGTATACACAAAATAGTTCCACTGCTTTCCAGTTTTTCATTCCAGCAGGCTATTGTGATGAAGTCATTCAGGAAATCAAAATGATACCAAGCCATTGTTCTCCTACAGTAAACACTCTATTAGTTAGATCTACACACAGTACTTTTCAACAGCTGAGCTCATTTTTTTAAAACTACTCCTACTGAAATTACAGACAAATGAAACAGCTATGGAAAATATGATATATGCATCCACTTATACTGTACCCTGCAAACATACATTTTGATAACTCAATATTTAATGCGTAGGACTAGTGTACACTCCCAGGTCAGCATTACTCACATCAGTACAGCTGATTTGGTAATTATGGCTTATTCAGAAACCATTCAGTTGGATGTAAACATGTACTTCTATCGTGAGTCTACAACTTGTGATATTGACGTGAGCTCTAAGGGTTTTGATTGTAGCTGATGAACTCTCCATTTCATGCTTTTCCATATTTTAGGCAGGACACTTATCTTGAGTCTGTGAAGACATATGATCACTCTTACTCATGTATTCCAATAGAATTTGCTTTGGAATTAATTGTACCAACTGACTTCAGCTACTCAACTATTTTTACAAAGAATTAAACATACTGGGTGTATTCTGTGTATTTTCATCCTGCATATGCTCTGCTTTGTAGGCAAGATGTTTTCTTATGTCTCTGAGTATCACATACTTAACCATTCACAGGTTGACTAGATCAGCTGTATTCTTGAAACAATTCTAATATAAACCTCTATAAAATGAACAGAGCTAGTCATTTGAGAGAGTTTTTGGAACTGTTAAGTTCTTCCTGTAAAACAAATTACAGTAAATTCTCAATTACTTGAAGGTCTCTTGGGACACCTGAATCTTTTGGATAATCAGAGTTAATTGGGTAGAGTTGATGTGCATGGCTGCACTTAAGCCATGCACATAATCACAGGCTGAACGTTCTGCCTCCACAGCTATGACATTGTCCTGGCAAAAGAGTGAGGACAGCTTCATTTCTCATTAATATTTATAAGTATCTAAATGGTGGATGTCAGGAGGCTGGGATATTCCTTTTTTCTATTGTATCTAGCAACAGGACAAGGAGCAATAGGATGAAACTGGAACACAATAAGTTCCATTAAAACACAAGGAAAAACTGGTTTACTGTGAGGGTGACAGAGCACTGGCACAAGCTACCCAGGGAGGCTGTGTAGTCTCCTTCCTTGGAGGTCTTCAAGACCCGTTTGGACACATTCCTGTGTGACCTGATCTAGGTGGACCTGTTCTAGAAAAGGGGTTGGACTAGATCTAGAAAGGTCCCTTCCAACCCTACCATTTTATGATTCTGTAACAAGATGCACATTTGTTACGGTAGGGACTTGAAGGGCATTATTTTCTGACATGTTCTCTTAGAAAGATAGGAGCCCCATATGACTGAGATCAGAATATCTTGGATTGCGTGGGTCTCCATGAATAAGAACACTCAGTGGAAGGTCTTTTCTGTCTTTTTCAGCTGCTTATCTACTCAGCATGCAGCCCAACTAAGTTAGCATGCAGCTAGAAAGACAATTCTAAGCATAAGGACATCTTTTCCTATGTACTTAAACTCTTAATTTCCCTTTCTCTGTCTTAGAAACCACATGAGTTCCCTGCCTGTACTCCAAGCTTCCTCTTAGGTGCCCAGCAGAAAGCTTGCTAAACAGCTGCATTTACTTGTAGGAGACTAGCAGCACTAACCAAAATAAGCTTCATAAAACTGAAATTTGTGTTTTCCTGATTTTTAGATATTTTTACTTTGTATTGTTCGTTTACCCATTCCCACCCCCATTGACAGCCCTTGACAGACTCTTTAAGAACCTGTTAAAAACATTGTGCTTAAAACTAATTTAAAAAATGCCACAGACATCAGTGTTGAATTGATAAAGAGAAACACTTAAGATACCCATAGAAATGTGTGTTTGATGTTTTAAAAATAAACCTTCCTGTCACACTCTGGATAGGTTACAAAAAGAAAGACGGGGAGAACGTCAGCTGGGAGGGAGCCCAAGCAGTGCTACTGGAGCATTTCTACAGTGGTGCCCACAGACATTAATCTGGGGAAAACAAGAGGAATGAGAGAGGATGGGAGACATCTTGAAGATTATTCCCCAGCACTGTGGTTCAAAAGACAGGAAAGCAGTTAACTCCTGAGCCATGCCATGTGACTACGTCTAGTACAGAAACTGCTGAGAACCAGACAAATATATTTTCCATAGCATCTTCCTGAAATAAAGAGGTGACTCTGCAATATTGTTAATATTTTGATTTATTGAAATTTTATTTTCATTATTGTCTTTTATTTTGCAGGTACATTAAAAAAATGCAAAGTCCAGTTTTGGACTGAAAGCTCATAAAACACTGACTGATCAAAAATCCTTGTTTTCCAATAAGTTCAGTTCAAATACTAGAACTAACTAGATATATAACAAAAAAGATATAAGTGCTTGCCCTGGACTTTGCTAACCATGGTTCAGTACCTCTGTTCATAACACTAATATGCTTTTCCAGCAAAAAGGGCATAGATATTAATAGAAAAGGATCATTTGCTCATTGAAGTGTAGGCTGATGTTCTGCTATAACTGTCACGTGTTTTTGTCAGGTTAGAAGGAAAATGCAGGCAAAAAACACAAATAAAATAATCAGAACAAAACATCTATTCTGCTGATTATTATAGAATTATTTTAATTGTTCTTATTTAAATCTTAAATATTTTTTGCCTACTACATATGCCCCTAAGACTTGATTGTATAATTACTACTTTTTTTCATATTTCCCACATAGGACTTCAATCTTGCCAATGCATAATTTTTTTTCTTTGAGTCATAATCCCTTTTTCCTTGTCTCTGCTTATCATCTCAGGCCTCTTTCTCTCCTTCAACCTCATTCTCCCTCTTTTCCTTGACAATCAGGAAAAGGTCAGAAATCAGTTAAGTATCATAAGCCTTTTGGCATTTCATGCATCTTGCAAAGGTCTAAGTCCACATCTGATTCAAATAACTTTTACCAATTGCCCAGTTTTATGGGATAAGTTTGAAGAAAATCAATAGATTCATCACATTTTCTTCGATTCCTCCATCTACTTGGTGCCAAGAGAGAAAGAGTAATGGGTAGTGAGGCTGGTTTTCAGCTCCTTCCTTTGGCTAGTTTCTGCCTCATCAAGTGCTGGCTCTGCTCTGAAAGAGAACTAAGTGGTCTATTCACTGCCATGAGATCCACTGTAGCTTGTGCCTGTGCAGAGTGCACATTGTTATCCTGGGACTCCCTGTAGCAGCTCATACTTCCATGGGAGCTTTGACTGCCTTGAGGCAGAGCTTGCAAGCACACATAATGGAACTGTCTAAGAGCTTTTAGTGATCATACCTGTATTGTACCTGTTTTTATCCAGGTCACCTACGTCAACATGTCATTCGTTTAAAATACCTTTACTTTTTCTTGTATGTACTGCAGATCTTCCTGGTTGACATCTAAAACTTCAGCAATTTTGGTAGTTACCTGTTTTATTATCAAAAAGTGATACTAGGACAAAAAAAGGCTGCATGCAGTGCTATGTGGTGCAATAAGAGAGTGCTACAATCCCTGAAGTATAGTCATTCAGTTCTATGCAGGCTGTTCTTGACAAGGGTCAACATCTGAGGTTTTGATTAATCGTGCAGAGACAGGCAGCAAAATGAATCTTGCTCTGTGGCCAGTTATTACTAATCACAGTGCTTATTTATATTTCTGGTTGTTTTATATATAAGGAAGAGGTATGTATCAGTCTGTATATGCACATGAAAATCACCTGGGTTTAAAACAAACCTTTATTTAAAAAAACACATTGGGATGAATATGTGCCCTGATGAACCCACCCTACTGCTTGATGGCAGCTAAGCTTTCCATTTTGGTTCATTCTTTTACTGCTTTATATGCCACCCATTGAGAAGAAGCAAATCTTGGGACAGATAGATTCTCCTGCAGGGAAAGAAGATGATATTTATGACAGAAAAGTGCTGACCTGCCAGTATAGGTGTCAGGTCCATTGGCATTTTTGTAGTCCACTCTTTTCAATATTTATTTAACATACTTATTGGCTCTCATTTCTAATCTGAGCAGCATTTCTTCTTAAACCCTTTGGGTCTGCGAAGTAATATTGTTCTCATTTTCACAGGTGGGTGGAATGTGGCACTAAGATTTTAAATTATTTTCCCAGGACCACAGAGGGAATTTCTGCTCCTTTACAGTGTAAGTCTGAGCTACAAATGCTCTAGATAATTTAACAATTCTGAACTCTCAAAGTCATTAATGAGCAAGCAAAGCAGGACAGTGTGTAGTAGCATCAGTCTGACGTGTGGCCACATGCATCACTATCAAGCATAGGACCAGCAATGAGGTTACAGCAGGCCATGCTCACTGTCTATAAGGCTCCCTGCCTTATACATCAGAGCTTCACTGGTGGACAGAAATTCTAGGGCTAGCACAGAATAAAACCCATTTAACTACTGAAATCAAGGTAGTTGCACAACAACAAAACGGAGCAGGACTATCACACAGGCATGTGTGTAAACACACCTGGGAAAATGCAGGTTCAGCACAAGCTTTTTACTGCTCTTGTCCTGTTGCAGCTAGTGCAGCAAACAAATAGCTTAGAGCCATTACAGACTAAGGAAACAAACTGCAGCATAAAAGACAAGTCTGCTGCACTGCAGTTGTGCTTTGCTTACATGATGTCGGGCCTGATGTCTTTGACTGGGAAAAGAACCTCTCATGACTCAGGAAGCTTCCTTAGGACTTCTTATAGGGAACAACACCAGTCATTAAATATGAATGAGGATAATAGATTGAAAAGGTGTTTTTTCAAAGTAACACAAGGCCTCATGATATTTGCTGTTGGCCTTGAGAAGAGAAGCCATGAGGCTGTGTACTTGAATTGTCAGAGTCCTCTGTGTTGGATAAAAGCTTTCTGTCTTCCCTGAGGATATAAATCCATCTACTTTTAATATTTCAAATATTGCAAATTATTTTCTGCCTCTTTTTTTGAGATCCAGATTGTCTCTAATCAAGAAGCTGAGGAATCAAGTGTTCTTCCTGTCATCTCTTGAGAGCACTTACCCCCACACACACCATTACAGATGTCACCTAGAACGTCATTTAGCAAACTTTGTAAGTGCAGCTTAAATCCAAAACTGCTATAGGCATTAATAGCATAAATCAAGCCAGATAGAGGCTTTGTGCTAAATCCCAGCACAGGTTCTTAGAGGTATCTCAGAGGGCCGTTCCCAGGTGAGGGGAAATCAGGCTTAGCTGAGAGTTCCTGTAGTCCCTGGCTCACAGACTGAGTGGAGGGCCAAGTGAAGGATTAGACTTTATGCCTGTAATTTAGGGGCAGGAGTTTTGGAAATAAGAAGCACTGTGCTGATTGTTTTGTGTGGATAGATTGTTCTGGGACTTTTTTTTTTCCTCTATTATCATTTAAGCTGCCAGAAGTACCCAGTAACTTTGCCATGCATGTCTGTGATGTTTCAGATGTAAAAACATCCTGTAATTATAAAATGAAAATCTGTGGAAGAATAATATGCTCACTTTGTAACCCCAAAGCCTGTTACAGGGGACTGAAATTGATGCTTTTGTTACTGGAAGAAAGTGTTTAACATGAAAACTACGTTATTCTAAATCTAGTAGCTTCAAACATTCCTATTTGTATATAATTTGATGATTAATTTCAGTTGCCTATTTCAGGGCATTTATCTGTCTGATTAAGCTGTAAGAGTTAACTACAACAAAATATCCCTTCAGTGAATTTACCATTGATCTATTTCCAGCTCATCCAAATGAATGACATCAGATTCCTCAGTGGCCCAATTTGTTAATCGGGAAGAGTTTTGCTGAACTTAGAAGTTGTCACTGATGTTTGATAACATATCTAGGTATTTGCCTTCCCTCATGTCTATCATTTTTTATAGATAACATTTTATAATAGCTTTTAAATTCTCCCATCCCCTTTACTACAGCTTCTTAATTAACAACAGTCTATCAGTTTAAATATACTGTATTTAATAAAATAGCTTTTGATATTCTGTGACCAAATTTACAGTTTCTCCTTTCCTCTCCCTTCTTTCAGAAGAATATAATATTTTGATCCATTTCTGCCATTTACATCTCCTAAACTGCAATAGCTCTTGCCTTTTCACTGCTGTTTAAAATGTCCTTCAAGCCATCCATCATTTTAGGTCTGAGTGGTGGAGCAAGGGAGAGGCAGTGGGGCTGTGCAACTACACTGAATCCACTACAGTGCTGGGACAGTTTAATAGAGGCAGTAAAAATACTGGTAGTGTAACAAACAGCAACCCACCAGATTGATTACAGCAATGTCTTATATATAATAATGTCTTAAATTAAATATGTCTCACCTATTTCTCACATTTGATACCAGGCTGTACTTGCCCTCAGCCCAGGCCGTGACAGCCTGCAGCATAATAACAGGAACACAGAGAGTCTTGTCCCAAAGAGAGGGAGAGGATGGAATTGTTCTGGGACTGCTGTGCAGCTATTCAACTGCACGGCACAGATACTAATGTAGACATATGCTTTGTGTCAGCTGATGATAATGGAAAGAAGCCTTATCCCTGCTGGTAAATCTGTGTCTGGTTGTCACTTGGATTTCCTCAAAAAAAAATCCTCAGCACAGCTAATTCTTCCTGCTTGTAGTTCATGTGTGTCCCATGCATTTAACTTGTCACAACTAAGAGGTATGAACTCTTGTGATATTTACTCATCTTCCAAAAACTGCTACAATATGATGTATCTGAAGTCATGAAATGAGACTAACATTATTATTCAAATGTATTTCTAAAACATACAGACTTTTTCATATTGGTTATTTGCACTGTCTCAACTTCCAAGCTAGTTTTCCTTTAATGTGACCTATACACAGCATTTGCTTGTATGAGTATTTCTGTATAATGCCCTTAAGCTTTCAGCCAATCCTCAAATGAGTAAGCCCTGAGACTCTGTGGTTCCAAAAGTGTGCGTAGGAAACACAAGCCTGCCTCTTACAAATTTGATGAAAGTTTGTTCCATGGAGTCAGAAAAGGATCTGATTGTGATGCTACTGAAAATTACATCAAAACCATTATTGCCATCAAAAAATTTTCAATTTATCTTTACATCTGGGGTAATAGGTAGGTGTTTTGTTCCTTAAGGTTAGAGGATGGATTCTAAAGTTGATGTACATTGATTGATTGATGATTGGATATTGATTCTAAAGTTGATGTAGTTGACTGACCACTTTGATCTCAGAGAAAATTGTCTGTTTAAGGCTTTGGGATTTGACATAGCTCTAAAAATGTAATATTCTTATTGTATTCTTATTCTTCCTACAGAGAATGAGGAAAACAGGCATATTATTTGAACAACAATCTTACTCCTCCACATATCCAGATCATCTCCTGTTTATCTTTCGTTCCTCTTTGTACTTAGATAATGCAAAACCAGATTCTGGCTGCCTAAACTGTTTGAGTGGGATGCTGGTTTCCTAGTAGTTTCATCAAAATAAATTAATCTACCAGAGAACTAAATGCTAAAGATTATGGGTAAATAAAGCCCACTCTCACTCATCAGTCACATTTTATGAAAGCAGAGCCAAAAAATTCAGCAGGAGTCACTGGGGAGAGAAGAGTATATACACGTGAGTACAGAGCTGGCCTTGTCTGTACATTTTCGTTTCTGTATAAGTTTGGTTATTTTACTTGCAGTTGTGGAGACAGACAATGAGGAGCAGACAGGTGTAATTAAAAAAAAAAATCTTTTTTCTTTCCAAAATCAATGTATTCTAAGTTGATGCATGATTTCTCTTGAAAACTGAGTTTAAGGTCTATGTTTAGGCTTTAAATGCTACCAATGCAGTAAGGATTACACACTCGTGCAAGATCTGATAGCAAAATCCTGTGAGCCACTACCATGTTTTTAAAGAACATGCTTTTCTGCAGCAGCAGGATGCCTTATGAAGAGGCAATACAGAGTAAGGACATCTGTTGCTAAGTATGTATTTCAAGTGTTAGAACAGAGGGACTAAATATTTTCAAGAGCAGGAAGGGAGGTTTAGTTGTTGCAATGATTATGGTACTTTTTCTCAGTTTGGATGAGATTCATCTTCTCACCAATGTTTTAGAACTCTAAAACTTGGTTATTAAGTTTGAACTAGTCATATAGGAATACTGTTTCCACTGAGGATAAGGCAGCTTCTAAAATGAAGCTCATTTTCTAAGTAGTGTTAATTGTTCTTTGGTGGAGCTTTTCTCCACCTATTGGCTATACAATAGAATTAGCTATACAAGCCTAAATTAGTTTAGGCTAAATCAGTAACATCTGAACAGTTGAAGTTAGCTGAGATGACTCCCACGTTGTTGGATGCTTAGTAGGTGAACCCCTAATACTAAAAGCAGTTTGTAGGTCTTATAAAGGAAATACTGAAAGGATGAAAGAACAGAGGATGCTGTTTCTCTGTTTGAAAATACTAGAACGGATGACCTAAAAAAAACCTAATCTGGTTAGTCTGACATCACAGAATCACGGAATCTTAAGGGCTGGAAGGGACCTCAAAAGATCATCTAGTCTAACCCCCCTGCCAGAGCAGGACCACCCAAAGTCACACAACTCGTCCAGGTGGCTTTTGAATGTCTCCAGAGAAGGAAACGCTCAGAGGTAAAATTATAACACAGTTAACAAAAAATTCAACTACTAAATAATATTACAAGATGTAATTACATTGCTCTAAATGTAATTATATTGAGCCAAAACAGAGATTTTAAAAAGATAGACCTTGTCATATAAAACTGGGTTTTTTCTTTGAAAAAAATTACAGGGTTAACTGATAAAGACTACTGTGTTGGTGATACTTTTCCAGGTTTTAATAAGCATCACTTATTACCACATGATACTTCAACTAAAAATCCTTCACTGCTTTAGGCAACATCACATTTTCATCAAAAACTGGGTCATTAAAAAATCTTTAACCATTAGTTGTTAATGGCCACATGCAAATATTTTACTGGTAGTATCACTGCACAAATCCAGCATTTTCAGAAGATAATCAAATGATATCAAGCCTGGGGTTCTCTCCTCAAATTGGGTCCTACCTTCACAAGGACTTTAGGTTTTAGTAAGATTCTCTTTTGTTTCATCTTTACCAGGAGTTAGAGTCTTAAGCATTGTGCTAAATTCTTCAGAATGTGGCCTTTAAAGTACCTAATGAAAGCAAGATCAGACTGCTTGATCAGACAGCACTTGCAACTGGTGGGGCAGCGGGACATGTGTGTGTAATATTAGAAACTACTATGTATCTGCTAGTAAAGAGACTGGTCCCTTCATCAATAGCACTGTTGATGTATGAAATTCAGAAGATAAAGTTTCAGAGATGGTGACTGCCCTTGTGGATGGAGTCACGCACTTTTTAAGAGGGAAGCAACAATATACTTCATTGATATAAAACTGGATTCACTCCTAGTCACAGAGTTGGCCAGCTGTTTATGTCTAAAGGATTATATATGCACAATCAATCCTTTATGTAATTTCAAAGTTTAGCATGTTATTAATCACTACCAAGAATCTATTGCAGCAAGAAATCTCTCAGCCTCAAGGAGTAACCTTGAGACATGTCCCTGCTCAAGGAGAGATCCTGGCATGCAGCCCACCGCTGTGCAGGAAAGCTCAATGGGTCCTGGGCTGTCTGCTATTTATAAAGTAAGATGATTGACTTGTAGTCATATTTGCATACCAACAAGACATCTGGCTCATTCTTCCAGAAAGCCCTTGGCTACCATGTGCCATCCATCCTCCAAAGTTCAGAGTAAGCAGGACACAGCCACCACAGCCCCCAGTGGTGGTTGTGGCTTAAATGGCATGGGGGAAGTGGAGGGACACACCACCACAAACTCTATATAGGATCTTCTATTTATGTTACTCACCCATATGGTCAGACTCTCATAAAGATTGGGAGTAGAACTCAGGGGGCAGATCTGAGGCTTTTTCTCCATATTATCTTAAACTGACGTGGTTTCCAGCTAAATAATAAAAGCTCACTGCAGCTACACCAGATGCAACCACAAACTTGCTATTATCATGTATTTAATATGTGTAAATCATTGTAACTGTGTAAGTATTCTGCGTAAGGCAGGCATTTCTCTGCTGTTCTGCAACTAAATAAAGTTGTTACTTTCCTGCCTTGCTGGACTGGATCTTCACTATAAACTCAGAAGAAAAGAATTACTCTTTTTAATACATTCCTTCCACTAAATAGAAAGGCTCAACTATACTTTCTCATATCTAGGAACAGTACTGACATTAGGTGCTCATCCCCATTAGACACTTGTTTGCTCACTAGGTACAGAATAACCTTTCTCATCAGTAACTCTTCTGAATGCATCTCACAGCTCTTCTGGCAGCAAATGAAATGCATATTTTTATCAGACACCTCATCTTACTGACTACTTTCCTTTTTTCCCAAGCATCTGTGTGTTCTGCATTCCCTTACCTAAACTGCTATACATGTTGTTCTTAGTCTTTGCTTTTGTCTTCCTTACTTAGCCTAGTCTAGACTATACTCTGCCTGTCAACAGTTAGAACAGCATCTGTAAAAAGCAATCAAATTGCCATGTTTATGCTTTTGAGAGAACTGATTAAATTTACAGTATTTATTTATCCTGGTGCTCTCATTACACCCTTAGTCAAAGACTTTCTACTAATATCTGTTCATATAGTAATCTTAATACTGGGGTTTGTCCTCATTACATTTTTTATAGGGCAGATGGAATTCTGAGCCTTTTTTTCCTCATTAAAATTTATTAGATTATATATTAATTGTCTGCCAGTATCTGGTGTCTTATGATCTTTGCAGAATCAGATAACATCTCTCTGAACAAGGAAAGGTAAGCTGTTATCAGGTATTGTGGTTGTTTTTTTATAACTTCACACCTGAGGAATGTCATGGGTTTCAAAATAATGAGCATTTTACCTCAGGCAATGTCTGCTTGAGGGATATGTCACATCTGGCTGTCACAGTCACCATTTACTACTTCACATGATGAAACATGACATGACCAAGCAACTGGTGGTAGCATGTTACACAGCAAATCTGGGTGAAGAAACACTTCCTCTGGAGGCACTTAATGAAAACTTTTCCTATCTCTTAGATCTGAAGTGTACATTTCCTAGAAAAGAACACAAGCCTAACATTCAAAAAATGAAAACACCAAGGTGCCCTTGTAGGTTCTGCAGTTCTGTTTGCCTTTTTGGGCAAAAGTTCTGTTTGTTTTTCTGTTTGCCTGACTGGGTTTGGACTGAGGATATAAATAAAACATTCTCTTTTTTCCCCTAATTCAAGAACTTGAGTTTTATTAAATAACATTAAAAACACACTCGTAGAAATGCAGATGTGAGAAAAACGGCAAGAATTCAGCCTCTCTTTTTGAAAATAGACACAAAATCTAGACACTCACCCATTTTTTCTTAATTGCAATTTAAGTTCTAACTATTGTAACGGCCTTCAAGAAATGTCTGCATTGACATTTCTCTCTCCCAGGGAAGGGGCAATGGATGGAAATCATCTTATATTACATCTGAAAAAGTTCTTCAAGATTTCTTTGATAGTCAGTGGAAATTCATTGCTCCCTAAAGCAAGCATTTAAAATAGGTCAGGTGATTCATGCTCTATAAGTGCCTATGTTTCTTCATGACTAAAAAGGGATAGTTGAAAGGTATAGGTGAAATGAAGCTATATATACAGGCAGATGAAATACTCTCCTTCCACAGGATATTGCTATGACCTGACCTTATTCCAGAAAAGAGGGAAATTTCACTTTCACATATATTACCCATGCACACACGGAAATCTGGGAGCCAAATTTAACATTTTGGTCCTTTACTAAGCTTAGCATATTAAAATCCTAGATTCAGTAAGAACTGCTGGGGGCTTTATCAAACAGAAGAGAAAATGCTGAAGGCAAAAGAGGAAAAAATACACCTTTTCATTTGTATTCTGTATTTCTTTTCAAGGTAGAAATACTAGCTGGAGTTAAGTTTTAGCACACTGTTAGTTTCAGAGAAGGCAAGGTAAAGTTTATACCTAAATTGTAGCTTGTATTTAAATACTGTGAATTAAAGCCTTTGCTTTGGATTGATACATATTTAGGATTCAGATTGCTCAGAAAGAGCATCACTTCCAGCAGAGAAGCTCTAAGGGAAGTAGTTTTCCATACAGGCTTATATCAGAGAAATAAATTTTACAACTTTGAAATAAATACACAATGAACCTGCTTAAGCTCTAGTGTATACCTATGACTTATTAAATGGATCATTGCTTTCTATGTTCTTGCCAAAATCTCTACTTCACTTGCCTCCAGGCTTTGCCATTTATAGACACCATATACACAACATATACCTAATCCCGGAAAGCTGTTCAGACCTTCCCAGCATGCTGGGGTGTCATTATCTTGGGAGTTTGTATGGCTGTTGAATGTCTTCTCCTGTGGCATCATGGAACATGTGCAAATGTCCCTTTTTTGGCCCTAGCACTTGGTGTGCTACTCACCAGCACTAAAAAAAATGTAACTGTCTGCTGCAGGAGGAACCTCAGAGCCTACCATGGGAGTTATGACAGGTCAGATAACCTCCACAGAAGGTCCCAAACCAGAAAGCACATTGCTTAGAAAGCAGTTAGCATTGCATTAGCCCCTAACAAGAAATTATGACCATCAGATAGCATCCCAAATCATGCTCCTGAGGCCCCTCTGTGAGAAAAGAGCCATGATCCAAACCTCAGTGCTTCAGCCTCTGTGCCTCAGGGCTCCTCTGGCAATGTCCAGAGATCCAGATTCCAGTCACTTGCTCTGAAGAAGCAGCTTTGCCCTCTTGGCTATAGAGAACCTACCTGGAAACACACACCCCACACTGAAGCCAACATCGCAAGTGCCAGGAACCTCTGGGCTGGCCAGACAGGAGCTGTGAGTCGCAGCAAAGCTTGCTGGGTCAGTGTCCTCACAGGCCAGAATGTAGTCGTACAAGCCTTGAGCTAGAAGAGCAGAGCAGGTCTGGTGACAGCAAGCAGAGTCAACCAAAATTGCTCCAAGGTTTCACAGGTACGCTACATTGGTGCCAGCCTCAAGCTGACTCCAAAACACCCCCAGAGGTCAGGGATGCTGTGTGAACCACCATATGCAGGATACAGGAACAACCACAAAACCACAGATGAAATACAAAGAATAAATTTATTTTCACTACCCCACAAACCAGAGAATCCCCAAAGCATCTGCTGGGCAGAGGCATGCACCCTGGAACACAGGCACTATGGAGTTTGGTCCATGCTAGAAGATCCCTGAACCTGCTGCTTGTGCCTGTTTTTCTGGGATTTGTACAGGCATAGTTTACCACTGTGCTTTGACTTTTTGCACAGCCAGGCTGGAATCTCAAGCATGCATTATAGCTTGTACCTAAATTGGAGTATAAACCTCAAAGTTCATCAGTTTAACAGTCCTGTGTTATCTAAATGTAGATATTCTACTTGTCCAATACACAAGGATAGCCAACAAATAGAATGATACATGCACTCAATGTCCTAAACAAGGCAGTGACAAAGAAAGCCCTTTTCATCTTAGTTTCATACAGAAGCACATCAATCCTGCAATGTGCTCCAGGTACCTATGTGTTTCGCTGCATATGGTCCCTTCCCAGATGTTATTGTCACGGGAATGCAGGGATAGAAGCAGCCCCAGCACAAGAAGGCCATGTTCTCCACCTATGCATCTTCACATCAGAGGAGCTAGAGAGAAAACACTCCCTGAGGGGCAGCAAGGGTTGGGTCAGATGTCAGCGCTATAAAGCAAAACCAAAAAATGAAGACTAAAAAGAGAGCTAAAATTCTTCATGACACAAAACAGATCAAGTCTTGACCATGTTTTCTTAGTGTTCCCTAGCCTTCACGATCCATGAAACAGAGAAAATGATGTTAAAGAATAACTTAATAAACACTATCTCAGTATGATCCTAATCTCAGCAATTTATTAGACAAAAACTATACATTGGGGAGCAATGGTGTCATACTTTGTCTTAATTAATAGTCTCCAGGCTGTAACTGAGTAATAATTAAACACAAAAGATTTGCCTTTGTGTAATGCTAGGGTTAATATTTTACGCATGGTAGGAGTGAAGAAGGAAATGATATTATTTGTCTGCCAAGTCAGACAAAATTGATCTATGCAGAATATTTTATATGTAAAGAAAGAAACACATTGCTCTCTAGATGGTAAAAATAGGACTCACGTCATTACAATTCTAGAAATAATTTGTATCATAGATCATGTCACCATAATTACAGTATTTCCAAAAGGTACATAATATAGTCTTGTTCTCTGTCTTAGGGAATTGTGTTATTTTACTTACTGTCACTAGTGGGCACATGTTCAATGTTATGCTCCAGTAGCTTAGAATAAAACTGACAGCTAATAATGCAAAGAGCTATTTAACAAGGTTCAAAACATTTAACCACGTCTATGTAAGAAGCAATCTGAATAGAAGAATTTATTGTGAATAAGATGAATCACTGCCAATATTAGCAAGTCTCAAAGTGTCTCTATTCTCAATTAAATTACTGTCACCTTAAAAAAATCACCTTCTGAAGGGAAACTTTCTGAAATCTCAGATTCCAGTATGTCCTGTCCCCTGCTGACTTCTCACGTGCACTTTCCTCACCTCTGCTAAAGCCTCCTTGTGTCCTGTAGCCATCAATTACAGAGACATCTGTCCCTATTTTATACTATATCTGGCCACCAGAATGAATCCTATTCTGGATTACTTAATGCCACCATTAGTTCAGTCTTTGTGCCCCCTTAAGGTCTTAGCATGTGCAGTGAAGAGATTTTTCATGAATAGTACCACAGCAATTTTCTTCCATATGGACAGTTTGCTTTGAAAATACCACAAATAGGTGAATTCTTTTTTTTGTTTGTTTCTTTCCCCTCTAGAAGTTCTGCTAGATTTTTAGGAATGCAACTATTATCCCATCTTTTTCAAAATCTGGCTCCTTACTTCTATGTACCTACCTCCTTATTTAACTCAGCATCTTTGCTGCAGTTTACATAACTTGCTCAGCAAAACCTCAACTTTTCCCATGTCTCTTTGCATTAAATTATGTCTGCCACAAAGTCACTAAGTCAATGTATACTGTAGTCGAGCACAAGGTTTTTGCATTTGTTTTATCTGGCATTCAAGAAAGATAAGAAGAACACACTGCATGGGGTGCAGGAAGGCTTTGACCTGCAGCTACTCTGATACTTATCTCTATGTAGTCATGGAAGTGTTACTAATGTATGTTTCTTGGTTCTCAGCAGTAAAAGAAAATACATCAGGAAACACTTATGTTTCATAATTGAAAATTACAACATGTATTTTGGAGGTGTGATGACAATTTTTGCCGTGGAAGAGGCACGTAACTCCTGCATCCTCAGGCTGACAGTACACTGACTCCTTTCTATGGAATGGGTGCTCTCACATCTTTCAATATTATGCTGTGCTAACATGCAAATTACTAGCCAAATGGGATTTTCAGGAATACATTTGTAATTACCACATAAAAGGCAAATATACTTGCACTTATTTCGATTTTGAATAGCAAGGTATTTAATCACATGTGTATTCTTGAGCATGAAACTGGAATCATTAGTTTCAAGTGAAAAGAAAATAATCACTTTGCTAGACTAGTGCTATGAATTGCATTATAAATTAGTGTTAAGGAAATAATCATACCTATACTGGTCAAGGAATGCAGTCTTAGGGAAAAAAAAACCCAACCATCTCAATAGTGGAAAGAGAGAAAGAGTGGACAACCTCTGGGAAAATGCAGACATCTCAAAGGTTTCCATTCAGTGGTGTGATCCCATTCAAAATTTGCAAAGAATTGACTACATTTTTCATGCACAAAAGGAATCTCTGAAGATTTGTAGGACTGCTAGGTTACAGGTGAAGCTCACACCCAGATGCACCATTCCCTCTTAAAACATTCAACCCTTGAGTACGTCCTCTGTTGATATGAAATTATATGCTTGTGAAGCAATATCAGCTCACACCCTCCAAGAATCTGCAGTGGAAATCATTAAAGCTGGGAGGGAAAAAAAGATAACTTTAACATCATAGCTCTAAAAGAAAATTTACGGATAGGTAGATGTGCAGCAACACAGATAGCAAGTAAACAAACAAAAAATCCCAAAAAGCAGCACAGTGAGAAAGTACAAGTTGCTGAAACATTTGTGTAAGACATGATCCCTTCAGGAAAAATTTACAACGTTACTGAAGTTGAACAGGTAATCTGATAACTTCCATTCACAAAACAGTCTCTGGAAAAGGAACTGGAAATCTGAAGAACTGAATTCCAATTAGGGTACTCCTACACTAGCAAAGAAGTTGGTACTGTCTTCCTTGTGCACTCAAATTGCTCACAGCACCAGAAATGCTAACACAAGAGTGTTCATTTTCATCTTATCTGCTTTTCATTACCCAAGGTAATGAAAACCCAATTGAAAACTATGATGGAACATACCAGGAAGGAGGGAAAGGAAGCATAAAATTTTGCTTATTATAGATTAGCAGCTAATATCCAAGCAGCCCAAGAGAGAGACAGAGAAAGATGTCATGCTTATCTTCTGTTTTCCTTCTGGTCTCAAAACTCATCTATCACGCATGATCAAGTTATAAAACTGCTCTTCTTAATGACTAAAAAGTCAGAAAAAAAAAAAACATCCACTCCCACACACATCATCTGCAGTAAAAAGCCTGCATAACTTGTTTCATTGTGTTTTGGCACATAAAGAAGAAGGTATATCATATCTTTATTATGAATGCTGGATTCTGTAATATCCTGTTATTCTCTATTATTGTATAAAAGTAGATTTTTAATACAGTTGAAAATATCCTGTAGTAGTTAACCAATTATAAACATTTTAAATCTCTCATTGACATTCTGAAACAGCCAAAGTTTACTAATTAACACTAATGATCAAGGGACTCAATTAGTGAATAAGCGAACAAACCCATGAACCAAGCAAGGTAATGTATCAACAAAAGTTGTTTGTTTATTTGTTGAGAAGAGGTTAACTTCTTATGCAATGATTTATGGTTAGAGTCAGCTAGAATTTTGGGGTTTATTAGTATAATTATTCTGGTAAAATACTTTCACATTGGCAAAAGCCAATCTGTTAAAACCAAGACATGCAAGACACCTAAATGCAAGAAAAAGATTTATGGGAGAAAAAAATGTTCACTTCTCTAGTTCTCTGGTATCTTACCAAAGGCTACACTGCCCTATCTGAACTAGTGTCAGGTAGAAACCCTGGGCCTGTCTCCAGATAAGCTGTCACTCCCATACAGCAGAGTTCAGTGCCATCCAGCTATTAACCTGGGTCCCAGATGCAGTACCTACCCTACATTTTCACAAACCTCTGCTCACATGAGCTGTCTCAGTTATTACCAAGAGCTTTACCCCCAGTGCATTGGGTTCCCAATCTGATTGGTTCAGAACAGCTGTGTGCCACACAGATGCACACCCAGAGACAAGCATCTGCCTGGCAGCTCTCATTCAAGGCTTCGGGAAGGCATAAGAGCACCTTCTGCATCCTCTTGCTGTAAGAATGTATATGCAGTAGTGCCAGGATTCCCTCATATCCATGCTGGCCCCATGTCTCATCTCTAGTGCTGATCTCTTCACTCTAAAATTGGCAGAGCAACTAATTTACAGTTTTCTAAACAAAAATTTCAGCTTCTTTTTTTTTCTTTAATTTTCTTTTTCCATAGAAAACACTTAAAATCCACTTTTTAATTCCTGTAATTATGGCATTTCAGGAATTGCAATATATGATATAATGATAATGGTACACTTAAACTCTGAAACTTAAACTAAAACTTATCATTCTAGAAAATGTGCCTGTTACCATTTTTTTCAACATGCCTGTGTTCTAAATTTGCTCCCTTAGGAACATCCCTAACTTTACCAGCTGGACAGTGAAGGATCAAGGAGAGCACACAACAGCTCCTATCTGGCATCAGGCATCTGTGTTACCTTTCAGACAAGGTAATTATTGGAAAAGAAATATTCCAGAGTTATCTGAATATGGTAGGAATCTTGAAAAAAAACCTCACTTCTATGTAAAAATGTGAGTTAGTAAAGTGGAAGTTAGTAAAATTTTGCTTTAACGTTTCTTCCAAAAGTATGACTTCTAGTGATATACTTTTGTGACATACTAGTCACAAAAAGGCAAAATACAGACTCTACGTAAAAAACAATAAGACAAAAGCTGATGATTAAACACAAAATTTGAGCTCCTGTAATCACTGTGTAACTCTGGAGAGGAAGTACACCACTGAATTCACCTGCTCTTCTAGTGCCCAGGCTCCCAGCTCAGCGGTGGTGTTTCCCAGCTCAAGAAAAGAGCTCCTATGTACAGCAAGGCTTCACAATGCTCCAAGCAAAGAGGAGTTAGCACACCTGAGCCTCACTCCTCTATCTTCTTTATTAAATGGGGCATATGCATGGACTGTAAGTAAGTGAATTTGCCAGGGAAATTAATTTCTGTGTCACTAAATTTTCTACAGCCTTTCCTTCCAGAGGCCTGAAAAGACTGGTATAGATCACATGAGCAAAAAACAATTAACCTCTCTGCACTTCCAATTGATCAGCTGTGACCATCTTCCCTTTTCTTCTGGCCAGGAGGAATAGCTTTTTGAAAGAGCTTTTCTATAGTTTACCACTGGTCACTGCATGGGAAATTATGAGATCTACTGATGCAGAAAGAGCTTATAATTAACTATTTGAGATGTTCAAAAAGCTGAGCTGAAGGGTCAGAGTTGAGATCTCGGCCCTTATCACATGTCTGGGGAAAATGACCCGCTCAGTGACAGAGCCCAGCCTCCCGCTGGCAAGTCTACTCTAAAAAGATTTAACCCTTAGCCATTAAAGTATTTTGCACGCAGAAATTCTGTTGCAATGCTCCAATGAAATGGTTTGAACAAATATAGGTTTGCCTTTCTACCCACACAGTCCACAGGTTTATAGATACTCACAGGTGATGTGCAATGCAGGTCCCGGAAGAGTCATCTGCCTCTAAGCATCTTCTAATATTATTTATTAAAGCATGTGTGGAATTGGTTTTAAACTTGTGTTACAAATAAACCTCTCAAGAGAATGCATTTCCCTCTATATGCCAAAAAAACAACAACCAAACAAAAAAGACATGGATATTTTCATTCCAAACAAAACCTTCTGTAGATTCTGACCAATGAATTGTGGAAATGGCTGTGTTTTATAGTAACTGAGTGCTTCATATGAAAGTCAATGCTCTTTCACTGACAGTTCTGTGCTACGCCCTAAGCTGACCTGCTGTATCTTGATTTTGCCTCATAATTATAAAACAAACAATATTAGCTCCATTCTTCCAGTGCTGACATAGGAGTTCTTGCAACATTTCCATCTGCAGGTTTTAGCCAGAGAAAAAGCAGAAGATATTAGAGGTCTCACAGACTGCTGCAATACACCAGTGGGGTTTTGCTCAGTGATGTCATACACTGGGTTTTGGAGGGTGAGAGGGAACCTGACGAAGTAAAGGGGTAAGTGAAGCCTTGGGGAAGTTTGTGGGTGGCACTGCTTTCTGGAAGTCAAAGGAGTGACAAGATCATGTGAGAGGTTTAGTCATCACCAGAAGAACAGAGTTCATTTGCCTGTGGGTGTATCAGAGGTACCACTTGGAGATCTAACAGAGGTGGTCTTGGAGAAAGAGAAGGGAGTGCTTAATTGGAGGATTTGGTATTTAGGTTGTGTGGTTGAATGTCAACCAAGACAGGGACAAAGGGACCAGTTTCCCAAACTATCCCAATGAAAACAGGACAGATGGCCCTCCTACTAGATACCAGGGACTGTGGGGACCAGAGTAACCTCAACAGTTACTTCTACTGGCTCCATGGAAAATGAGTGACTCTTCTATTGACTGGTCTGGACATTTTACTTTCTGTTTGTCTCCAACTCACAGAGTTTCAAAGCCTACATTCAGCCTGCACCCAGTTGCTCTGTGTCTGAGGCACCTGGAGTTTTACTTTAAAAGCAGGCAACCTTGAAGAAGACAGCCGTCTGTTCCCTTAAAATTCAGAATAGTACCATCCTAGGTGGAAACACAAACTTACTGCTCCTTATCTTTACAATGAAGGCTGATCCAAATGACTAACATATTACACACTACATTAACTGGTCTCTTTTAAATAGTTTTCTCTTGAGTACTCCAGTATCGTTTCCTCTCTTCCAGTCTCTGTTTCTTTACATCTGTTTTTGCCTGCTCTCTTTAGACCTGGCGGGTCACTTGTGCTGCCATCCAGCAGAACTTGAACATACAATATACAAGACAAGATGGAGTCCAGTATTACTCATCTTAAATAATCTGCTGCATATTTAGTTCTCCAGCCATAAACGATTACTCTAGAGCTGTTTTACTGATATAGTACAACTAGTAGTTCAGTGGTTAATTGTAGTCACTGGAGACCTCTGCAAAAAAAACCATCAGAAAGAAATCATTAAACTTGTGTATTCTATTGAAGCCTACATATTGTACTTCTGCAAGAAAGGAGAAGTGGACAGCCAAGTAAAAACTCAGGAAACACTAAGAGGCTTTAAGCTGATACCAAATAATATTAAAAACTAGTGGTCTTCAGTAGACACGTGGGTTCACCGATAGCTGGAGCTCACCAGAACCTCAGAAAACAAATTATGCACAATATACAAACAAACTCTCCCCAGAAGAGAGTGGCAATAACGGTGACTTTCTTCTTTTTAGTGTGGTCAAGACTACAGACATATTACTGAGATCAAGCCTGAGGGCAGGAAAGTAAAATGTGTCACATTTCTCTGAAAAGAGCACTGTTTCTTAAAAAAAAAAAAAAAAAAAAAAAAGAAAAAGAAAAAAAAAAGAAAACGGG
>WBNH01011355.1:284562-298130 GCA_013401255.1 Urocolius indicus | reverse complement strand
AAAAAAAAAAAAAAAAAAAAGGAAAGAGAAAAAACAGTGAAACGGGAAATCCATGACATCTTTCCCTTTCCTTGGGAACAAACACAAGTAGCCTGGTAAAAAGGCTGATAATAGCCAACAGATTCCCTGGGAACAGCACCAAGATTCACTACTGACCCACTCTGCTAGGTGCAGAGGAGAGAGTAATACCACATGTCAAAAGGCTATGATGGTTATGCCATCTGTGATGAACAATGGCTTTCAACCATCCTTATTTGTCTGTTACATAAGAAAAAAAAAAAATCTCACCTCCTATCTCTTGTTTAGAACAAAAAGAAAAAAGAATCTTTTCTGGATTTGATCCCTGGTGAATTAGAAGTAATTATTACTACACTCAATTTGGTTTTTTTGGTTGGTTTGCATATTAACTTTAAAAAAGTTTGTATTCCAAAGGTAGTTACGCATTTTAAATAGCCTATCAATTGTATTTTATATACATACTTACTCAACCATATATGTGCATGCCTATTATATATATAAAGAAATCCAGAAATAGTGCAAGGTGTATACAATAGACCATTGTAATTTGAAATGTAATTTGAACAGGCAGGGAAAGCTCCAGTGTCTATAGTACAAAAGAAAATGCTTGATTTCTGATTACATGCTTTAAAATCTTGTTAGCAAAAACTAACTGGTCAAAAAAGTATATACACGGCCTAACAGTGGTACCCAGAGATGGAACAAAGAAATGCACCCAGTTATTTCACATCATTTATAAAATATTCTTCTTAGATAAAAAATATTTTCATTATCAAAAGTCATCCTTTCCTTAACTCATGTAAAATTCACATCCTGTATTTTCTTCCATTAATAACATCAGAGTTATCTGCAAATATAGAAATCAATGTTTTTTTAAAAAATGATGTTGAAAAAAAAGTACTTAAATCTACACTTTCTAGCTTATATCCTGCATGAGTGATTCTTTTCTTATCTGCTTTTTAATTCCCTTGATAAAATGTAATGGCCAATTGCAATACTGCAAGCTGAAGAAAGCTTGCACTCTCTTTCATTGGACATCTTAGTATTTATCCCTTCCTCTAGTTACTGAAAAGATAGTTGTCCTTCCAATAATTATGGGTAGGTGTCATGGTTTGACATGACAGCCTTTTCTGGTAAGGGGGAAGGGGCTGTAAAGATGGCTCCTGAAAGAAGTTGCTTGAAACTCTCCCCAGCTCTTAGCCAGACCCCCTTCTGGGGTTGAGCCAATTAGACACCTCCACAATCATTTTAAGAAGCCAGAGAGGAGCCTTCTTCCTGTTTCTTCCTTTTTCTGTCCCTTCAGGCAGGACCCAGTTGATCACTTTAAAAGGGAAAGCCCATCAGGGAATGCCTACATGTACTAAAGAAGTGAGATGTAACCTCTTTCCTTCTGAGTGGAATGCAACAGAATGCAGATGGAGGCAAGATGACCCTAAATCACTAAAGATGATTCCTAAACCTATCAATTAGACATCTGGAAATAGTGTAGTAATTGGACGGTAGCCATCTGTGAAGTTTCCAGAGAGGAAAGCAAATTAGCAGGTTTCACACATGACAGGCAAGCTCTTACAGCTCTGAACGGAAAAGAGCTCTGAGTGGGAAAGAGCTCGGCAGACACACATCAAATGAGCAGGATTATGGGTCTGTCCTCATAGCATTCCAGTGAACAAGGTGAAGACACTGCTAAATAAGCTCACTTATTTATGGGAGCAAACCTAGCTATGATAAGTAATTAATGATACTAACAAAGCCATCCTACCACGCACGGAATGTAGGTCTACCTTAGTTGCCCATCCAGTGCAATGCTACTTTGAGCTGCGATTTCAGTATTGCCTTTGACTGGACTGTGTTCTGCACAATGTTTCTGGATCTTGGGAAATAATCCTGTTAGGGAGCAAAGAAAAATACACTGTAAAAAAAAGCTTGCTTACCAAAGGTATACATTGCATAGTACTCTTTGGACATTATAAGCTACTCGATGGTACTTGCAGGGTACTTTCAGTGTTGTTCTGGAAGATAGCTCCTGAGGGATACCCTGGTAAAGCTACATAATGGTTTAGCCCCAGAGAGCAACTGAGCACCAGGCAGCCGCTCACTCACTCTTCCCTATTCTCAATGGGATGGGGAGGAGAAGTAGGGGGGGAAAAAAGTAAGAGAAATTCCTCTAAACCAATTTGGCATTAGTGTCCTGGAGCTGATTTAACTACCTGCATCCCCAACACAATTGCTGCATTTCAGAGAGACAGCACATTCCTATCAATATAAGATTTCTCATTTTGGAAGCCCAAATTGTTACCTTCCAGAATACATCCCCAAATCAGCAACAAGGCATCCACATGATCATATAATGACTATTTGCTTCAATAACTTAAACGCAATTAAGCTTCAGAAAAGCACCGATGTTGAGTATTACTTTGGTTTTGCCTTACAGTGGATGTCTCTCCCTGTCTAACTATGTTCCAGGAAAAAGCTAGTCTCCAAGCCCTTTGTCACAGCAGTACAGTCAGTTGCATGGATGGATAGTTGCACCTTGCTGCTTGATGGAATGAGTCCTAGAGCACAATTTTGTACCACGCCTAGAAAGTGTAATTATCAGAGGCCCACCGATACGTTGCTGCCACTAGATGGCAAAAAGCGCCCACGGAAAGCAGCACCACGCTTCTGAGAGAATACCTAAACAGCCTCTTCACTCCTCGGACTTCGTGCCTTTCTCGGGTGGCACACGCAGGAAAGCAAAGCTGCAGCACAAAAGCACTGTCCATGCATGCACTGAGCCTTTGGAAAAGCTGCATTGGATCTTAACGTTGCATAATTATCCACCTTCCTCTGCATCCAGTTGTGAACATAGCTACCAGGAAAAAAAATAATTAAAAAAAAAGGCTGCATCTGGACTCCCCAGAGGGGCATGGGAAGCTTTGAGGACAGGGCTCAATACACTGCAGAAGTCTGGCTGCAAGAGCCAGTGAACCTCTGTCCCCCACCCACAGAGTGACGACGGCAAACTCAGAAAGTATAGCAAACCAGAATCTTATTTTTACACAATAATGATACATTTGGAATTGGAAATATATGCTATATATAATAAAATCAGGATGAAAAATATAGGTTTTCTCTTTAAGTAGGTTACTGGTTTAAGTAGGCAATGGGTTAGAGGAATAGCCTTTTTCCCTCGTGGTGGTAGCCAGCTGAAAGCACTACATTGTCTCTAGGCCTTGTCTTTCCCATAAGCGTTTGCCCAAAAGTATTTGTCACCAAATGCCAACCTCAGTGCTTCTCCCTTTGCCCAATTAGTTTAGCATCTACTGATGGGGAGCTGGAGAGATGAGCAGCTGGGTAGACTCTGCCATCTAAACAGCTTTAGGAATAAAAGCAGGTTTGATGGGCATTACTCTAGGGGGGAAAAAAGAAAAAGATTGTCAGTTTTTACGCCAGTGTTCTGGCACAGCATCAGTTTTGTGCTAATGCAGGGGTTTTCAAAGAAGCCTTGGTCTGAGCTAGTGTAACCGTCTTGTTGCTGGCAAGGGCATTAAAGCCTCAGGTAAAAAGCAAACCTGAAAGGGGTCTCTCTCGGGAGCCTCATTTACTCCCTCCCAAGGCTGTTGGAAGAGAACACCTATTCAAGTTTTATGGAATTTGAACATACGAACAGATGTCCGTAACTGTGAGCAAATTGAAGCCTCATGTTAGGTCTGGCAAGGCGCTCCTGTGCATTAGTCTGTAGCTTTCAGGAGCTCCCAAAAGAACTGCAAATGCAGGTTGCCCTGTAATTCTCTTGGGAGGGGAGGAAGTCCTTTATTCCTCTTTCCAAGTGAAACTTGGACCCTGTAAGAGAATTGCTTCTAGTACTTTCTAGTGTCCCTTCACAGAGAGGGCAGGTACAGAATATCCTGGCCTTCACTTTGCATTGTCATTGTGATAACTCGGACACGACCTGTTTTCAAGTTTGTTCCCAACCTGCTCTGTTCTGCCAGTTGTTGGTGAGATGGGAAGTTCTTGACTGGTGGCACAGCAGAATGGAAATTCAGCATTGGCATCTGGTGTAACAGGAGTTACAGTGGGGTGGGGGTGAGTAACAGAAGTCCAGTTCACTTGACAGTCCATCTCCAGTGTCACTGTGGGGATACTCTTGATGGTCTCAGAGACGCCATTGTCAGTCAGGGGAGGTTCCTGAGGCCTGAAAGACAGGGAACGTGCATGTTCTCATGTGTGCATCTTGATGGCACCACCACAGCTCCAGTTTTCCACCTCGACAGAGCCAACACTGTTACACAGTCATTGTCTATAATGCGTGTAACTACCCAGTTTTCTTCAAAGCCTCAAAGCAAGCAATGCCAAGAAATAAAATCTACCCAGACAGTTTTTCTGACTTTTACCACCACTCTTTTAAATTAAGCAGTTGCAGAGCAGGTTTAGTAAACAAGATGATTAGTAGCACATGGTTGTTAGCTCAACAAGTCTACTGAAGTTCTTAAGTATTTGTTCTTCTTAGCAAACAAAATATACAGAGGGATTTAATAGGGGGAAATACACTTTGGGAAAAGGCAGTTTTAGACTGCCATTTTGTACCTCAGCAGTACAAAGATTCTGAGCCAAATTATCCAGCTACAGGGAATCACATTGAAAGAAAACTGTATCTTTAGCAGACTAGCTCAGCTCCCAAAGCTTAAGCCCTACGTGGAAATCTTCCTGTGGTACATGAGTCTTGCACAAGGTATCAGAACACTATTAAATATTTAGTGCAGACAGGAATAGAAACAACAGTTTCTATCTAGAAAGAGATGCTGAGAAAGTTGTGGACGAGCTGCATAGAATGCATTGAAAGAACAGTACAACACAGTAATGTCATCATCTGGTAAAAAATAATTGTTTAAAAATGGATTAAAACCAAAAATTTGGGTATCTTCAACATTACCCATGAAGCAAAGAAACCCTGTGAAGAAAGATCAAAAAGCTAGTATAATTAATACAAGCAGCTGATAACTCATTTGGTAATAGAGTCTAGCTATACATTTTGCATATTCTTTTCCTAATGATGAACAGTTCCTTTTGTGGCCATACGACTATCCCCAGACCGCATCAGCACCTCCTTATCTTCAACGTGGGAAAACTAAAACTTCAGCCCAACCAGCTGCCAAAGTCTCTACCAACTAAAGCTGACTCTCTAGTCAGCTCATTACACTGAGCTAGAACACTGAGAATCAAGTATTGAAGTGACTGTCTATCAGCCACTTTGGTACAAGATAATGCTGCAAGACTCATTCTCGAAAGGAAAATGAAGGTTTTAATATCTGCACCATTATTAGCGATGAAGGAAAATATTTCACAGGGCTGAATCTCCTGCCTAAAAGTAGCACCATATTCTCATCCTGTTGCAATAAATATTTTCACTGCTAACCACAATGAAATGTATCCCTCTGTTTCAGTTCAACTTTTTCTTTTGACAACTCTCCATTTTTCACAAATTCATACACATGGAGAAGTTCCTAAAGATAGGAAAATGCCTTCTGGCAAGGTGTTCTCTTAGCCAAATAACCTAGAGTATACTGTATTGTGACATTACCTCAAAATCATGTGGTATCTCATAGCAAGGTTTCACTGCTCTAGTACTTAGTGGCATCGCTGAAGTAGCACAAAGTAGAGAATTATTCCTAACTTATCCACACCCAACACGTGACCTGTCTTTTGATTTCTGCATTACACTTTCACTCAATCTGTGCATGTGCATGTCTGTATTCTTTTGAGGCAGCATAACTTCCTGATTTTTCACGACTAAGGCACATAACTAGATTAAGTCCCCTTCCATCCCATTTCTTACTAGATTAGTGCTTGCTGTTTGATCCTTTGGCATCTGTTCACTCAAACCCAAGAGCAACGTTGAAGCAGCGCTGCTAAATAAAGCGGGACACGAATTCCATCAGGAAGGTATTTTGCCTAAAACTCTTTTATGAGATCTTCTTGCCCTACACCAAATGTGCTTTCTTAGTTCGCCCAATTTGTTTTTAAGGCGTCCTCGGGCGGGCTGCCCCACATACTCACACCACAGAGCCCACCGTGTGTGAGCGGTGAACTGCTGCTGGCGCTGCCGCGTACCCCAGCACCCCCGGAGCTGCACAGCAGCCAGCCCTGCGCTCCCTGGGGTGAGCCATCCGGCCAGCCACCCGTCACTGCCACTGTCCCCATCGCGCTCGGCAGAACCGCGTCCCGCTGCTTGAGGGTCACAGTGACATCCAGCACAGTTCGCCACAGCCGGCATCGACACCGGTACAGCAACCCTACACCAGCAAGCACCCGCAGCGCGTGCTTTATGTCCGTGCCCCGCTGACGGCCCCGCCTCCCCGCGGCCGCGCATGCGCGGGCCCGGGCGGGCCGTCCCTCCCCGTTACGGTCCGGCGGCGCCTGCGTGCAGCTTGTCGCGTGCGGAGCCGCGGCCGCGGGCGCTGCTGTAGCGGCCGCGGGAAGCAGCCGCGGGCCGTCGGCGGTTCGCTCTGCGGCAGCCGTACCGGCCCTGGACCGCTGCCGGCGGCTCCGCAACCCCAGCCCGGGGCGCGGCACGGCACGGCACGGCACGGCACGGCACGGCCCGGCACGGCACGGCACGGCACGGCACGGCCCTCCGCGTGCGTCCTGCTGAGGCTGCCCGGAGGCGGGACCGTGCCCGCGTTCCTGCCGCGGGATGAAGAGGATCTTCGGGTTCGGGAGGAAGAGGAAGGGGCAGCCGCCGTCCGGCAGCGCGTCCCTGGCCAGCCCCACCGGCGCCTACGAGCTCCGGCAGAAGGACCTGAGCAAGCTGCACCGCGCGGCCGCCAGCGGAGACCTGGCCCAGGTGCGGCAGGGGCTGAAGAAACACCGCATCGACGAGCGGGACAAGGCGGAGCGGTGAGTGGAGGGGAGTCCCGGCAGCCGCAGGTGCGGCTGCAGCGCGCGGGGGCCGCGGGGGGCGCGGGGGGCGAGCGGCCGCGCTGCGAGGGGCGGCAGGGCCAGCTCCGCAGCCGAGCTGCGTGTGGGACACAGGCTTGTGCCGCCACTAACCCGTGAGCGCGGCCTCGCACCCAGACGGCACCTCATCCGTTTTGCCTCGGCCTCTTCAGTGCTCCCGTGCCAGAGTCGTCATTCCTTGCTTGAGGGCGCAGGAGTGGAAGGGAGCAGGCAGCAGCTGGCAGAGGTGGGTTGCGGAAAGAGCCGTGCGGCCGTTGTGCGGCCCCACTGCCAAGTCCCAGTGCAGTCTCGTGCACCGGATGATCAGGGGACTGGAGCGTCTTTCTTACGAGGAAAGGCTGCAGGACCTAGGGCTGTTTGGCCTCGAAAAGAGAAGGCGAAGTGAGGGGGGACCTCGTTGCCACTTGAAAATATCCTTGAAAGGATGGGTGTCAGGAAGTTGAGGTGACAGTTTTTTCTGTAGTGATTAGCAACGGGACAAGGGGTAACGGGCAGAAAAAGGACACAAACAGACATAAAAAGTTCCACCTAAACAGAAAGAAAAACTTTTTTCCTGTTCAGGTGAGGGACCCTTGCACAGGCTGCCCAGGAAAAGTGTGCAGTCTCCTTTGGAGGTTTTCAGAACTCACCTGGACGCATTCCTGTGTGACCTGATCTATGTGGACTTGCCTCAGCAGGGGGATTGGACTAGATGATCTCTAAAGGTCCTTTCCAACCCCTACTATTCTGTGACCTGATCAAGATGAACCTGCTTTAGCAAGAGTGTTGGGCTAGATGATCTCTAAAGGTCCCTTCTAACCACCGCAATTCTGTGGTTCTACGATCTCTGGGCATCTGCAGCTCAGGTTTAGTTGCTAGTCTGAGAAAGCTGCACAGCCTCAAATGGGAGTAACTTAAGGAGAGATAAGCACTGTTTGTTGATGCTGCATGCACATGCCAGATGTGCCTTTTGTGACAGTGATGTAACAGACAAAGCAACATTCTGATTTTAGGTGGCAGTTACTTAGTTGTTTGTTCTGAGGCTTTGGTTACAGCTAACCAGCACCTTGGACTGGAAGATCTTGGCAGTAACTTGCAGGAGAGGCCAGTTCTTCTGGCAGGTGTTACTGTGTGGGTTTTTGAGACAAGCACAGCACATACTTGGCAGTTAGATCTTGAGGTGAAGCCCTGGGCTGCAGCATAGATCCTAGTGATCCATCATAAGGAAGTTGGGTGAAGTTTTTGAGTCATATATGTGTGGACTTTTTATGCCTTTTCCAAGAAGACTTGGAGTCAAAACTTTATAGCAACGTTCCAGAAAGATGCTGATTTTATCAGAGTAACTCATCTTCCTAGGTTGTCTGTCCCAAAGACTAGGCTTTGCTAGCCAGCTAACTTATTGCCCTCAAAACCCATGAATTTGTAGAAGCAAGGAAGAGCACAGTCAATCAGCCTGTCAGTATTTGTTTATGCAACTGGAGATGGGGGATGCAGTTTGAAGTGGATTGAGTGTGTTTTGTGCATAGCACAGCTGCTTAAGTCAAGGTGCTCAATGGTATTTATGGAAATAGCTCCTGAATGTTTCTCTTTTCACTTTCTTACTACATTCTCTTTTGCTTGTGGCTGATTGAGTCAGTCATCAGGTCTCAGCAGACTCTGGTATGAAATTTATGTGGTTTTTTTTTTTTTTTTGCATTTTAAGTTCATAATGTCTTGAAAGCTTTTGATTCCTCTGGAAAGGTTTCCTTCTGTGGTCATGATATTATCAGCATTATAACTGGGCAAATAAAATACTGTAAAAAAAGCAAGTACATATGATGGAACACTGTGATGGTCTTGGCATGACTATGTCCAGTACTGAAAAGCCTGTCTGAGAGGGACCTGCTTCTGCAGGGGGGTTGGAATAGATGATCTCTAAAGGTCCCTTCCAACCCCTGCCATTCTATGATTGGGTGGACACTCTATCCAATAAGCCCTGTTGGTGCTTATTGATGTGATGTGTGTCACGGGTGACCACCAGATGTGTTTCAGAGCTTCATGTGTACTGGGGACTGGAAGAATTGACAACATTGGAAGTAGAAGTGAAGAATAGGAAATGTGGGAAGTAGTGGCTAAAATATTGTTCATGAACGTATATGTTCATCTTAATTCTGCTCCTCAGGGTTTCCAAAAGCAACATCCTGCACCAGGGACATGATGATATGGACCTACAGGCTCCTTCCATAAAATGAGTCCTCTAACCTGTAAGACCTTCCAAAAATGTGCTTGAACCAGCATCAGTTAAGAGCAGGCAGCCCTTCAGAGGTGGCCTAGCAGAGCCTTCAGCCTTGCTCAAAGAAATGGGGGAAACCTAATGTAAAGTTGGAAGCACTGTAGGCACAGTGCCAGCTAGCCATGAATCCTGGGTCAAAGCTAATCTCTAAGAGATTGACCTTGTCAGCTGCCTGTCAGAGTGAACTCTAGAGCTTTTCATTGCTTAGCTTGTAGCTGCTGGATTGTTAACTCAAGTGCTGCTGGAGGTGTATGCCACCAGCCTATCGTTCACCTGTGGTCTGCCAGTGGTGTTTTTCTACAGCTGCTCAGGCATCAGCAGTTCTTATGTACCCTATGATTGATCAGCATAGGATTGCAGCAGTAGGAGGAGCAGTCTGGGCAGAGTCCCCAGGGTTGTGTGGCAAACAGCTTTGCAGTTACTGGAGGCCATTTGTGGAGACGGACAACTGTTAACACTCACATTCTCTGCCAGCCTGTTCCCTTAAGTGGATCCACCTCTGGGGAGCTCAGCGGTCCTTGTTGCAGGCAGGGACGTCTCCTTTCCTGTGGTCAAACTGAGAGGCTTGTTTCAGGAGGGCATCAATGAGTCTGTAGGTTTTCTGAAGGCTTTTCTGTTTTCAAAACTGATAGCAACTTCTTCAGGTTTGTGACTTCTTCAGGTTTGTCATCGTTCCTAGTACTTGGTAGTAAGAATTTTAGATGATTGGGGACTCCTTCATAACCAGTTCTGGTTAGCTTTCAGATAGTCTCAGTCATTTCTTCAGAGATAAAACATCCTGCCTGCTTACATAAGAATTTCTCAAAAGTGGTGGTAAACACTCTTGAGAGACTATTGTGTTGATGCTTCAGTCACTTTCCTGTCTTTAGCAAGACATTACAAGTTATTTCAAGTTTTCTGTGTTTTTCTTGTCCTCATCCTTGTTGACATGGAAGAGAAGTATCTGTATTACAGATTGGTGTGCACTTACATCACATGCCACTGCAGTTTTATACCCCTCTCTTTCAATTCCCACCTAGCCAGGGAGCAGTGGTGCTCCTGTCTCTCAGCAAGGTATGAAAAAAATTGCAAAGTTAGTTGAGCTTTCCTAAATAGAGGGAAGGACCTACCCACAGTGATGCAGTTCAGAACTTCCCCGTAGTTGATGAGGAGTTGCAGGATTTTTATTGGATCACCTTTAAGGGAGGAATGTCCCCTCTGCTTCCCAGCTTGTGTCCTGCAGAACACCAGGCACTTTGCTTTCTGGGTAAAGTGAAGCTTGTGCTACTTTGTGCCTGTAGTCTGGGGCAAAAAAATGAAAGAACTTTCTAGGTGATTGTGTCTTTGGTACAAGTAGGCTGGTTAATTGCCATCAGACCTAAGAAGATGTTCTGTGATTTGAAGGATCCATTTTCTTTCTGACAAGGCTTTAACTTGGGGGGAAAAAAAACAACAACAACAAAAAAGGTGAGTTGGTTTCTATCTTACACTACTCATGTATTGTGGAAACACAGTATTCTGTCCTTGGATAGGGGCTTTAGTGCAAGTGTGTTCTTGGTTCCATTGCAGTGGTAAGCAAGCTAGAGAAAAAGCAAAAATTCTCAAAGTACAGGGAAACATTAATATTCTTGCTATAAAACCCATCTCCTACATCCCTGGTACGCTTCTGGCACGTGAACGACCATAGAACAACTTGAAGGTTTACTTGCCATAGTCCTCAGAACCCAAGCTTTGGTCTTTGTTGCTGTGCCATTTGTGTAGTCCTGCTAGAGGCAGTCACCAAGGCCTGGGCACAGGAATCTGTTTGTGCAGATTCAATTCTACCATGACGAAAATGTCACCTTAGTAATTGGATGCAGTGGAGGGTTTTTGCTTGCCAGCCTCAGGCATTTGCATGGCAACAGCCATAATTGGTAATGGAATTAGAAATCTTTTCTTAAGCTTGCTTTTTGAAAAGTGCAACTGTGGTTATATCCATTTATCAAAGCTTAAAATGATTTTTTTAGTTGTCAGTCTGTTGTAATTCGTTTCTTTCTTAGGACACCTCTGCATCTTGCTTGTGCAAGCGGCCATGTGGATGTCGTTATGCATCTAGTAGAAAACAAGTGTAAGCTGAATCTTTTTGACAATGAAAACAGATCACCACTGATGAAGGTATGTGGAAATATGTCTTTGTAAGTGGGGCTTACTGATTATGCACTAAATAATATATCTTGCTGGATTCTTTACACAGACCTGTGTAGAAACGCACATATTGTGATTGGCGTGAAATAGGCATATGTTAGCTAATCTTTGAAGGTGCCATTATCTTCTAGCACTGGGGAACTGGGGGAATTGTAACAGAGTGAAATGTAAATGCTGGAATTTTTTCACTTTTTGTTTATTGTTCCCAGGCAGTACAGTGCCAACAGGAAAAATGTGTGGATATTCTACTAGAGCATGGTGCTGACCCAAACCTGGCAGATGCTGATGGCAACACTGCCCTTCACCTGGCTGTCCTATCTCGTAATACATCTATAGCAGAGCTGTTACTTGAGCACGATGCCAATATCGATGCCCAGAATAAGGTAAACTTTTATATTTGGTAAGGAGACTCTTTTAAAAAATGTCATTAATATTTCCCCTGAAGGGTTTGGTTTTTTTACTTTGATTTTTAACTTGATTTACTACTCTATCTTTTCAGGAGGGATGTACCCCCCTTGTTCTTGCTGTGTCTGAACACCATGAAGAGATAGTTGAGTTTCTCCTTAAAAAAGGAGCTGATGTGCATGTTCAAGATCAGTGTGAAAGGTGAGGGGTCTGACAAGACTCTACAGAAGTTGATCTAGTGGTTGCTAGGGCTAGGACAAAGGATGGACTTGATCTTAAAGGTCTCTTCCAGCTGAAATGGTTCTATGATTCTAAGTCTCACTAGTAGTCTTTAGGCTGGGTTGATGAGAGGTGTGGGAATGAGCTCTGGAAAAAAAACCCAAAACCGGGAAGCCACACAGAAGGAGATATTTCTGTGTGATGTGTGAAAGCAGCTCTGCATTTGGCTGCTGTCATACCTCTGTGGATGCTTCCCATATTGAGGATTTCAAGAAGGCATTGTCTGTGATGGCCTTTCTGGCAGGAAACGTGCCATTAGCTCACCAACATTGCTTCAGTGTGAAAAACCATCTGCTGCATAGCAGCATAGTTTGTATGGAAGTGTCCACTATGTGGAAGCTTTGTTTGAAGACAGAATATTTGTTTTGATGACTCCTCCCATTTTGTTGTTGCTCATAATACTGAATGAAAACTGCTTTTTCTTTGGCCCATTTTTGAGTAATGGGGAAAATAATTTTTCTTGAGAGCAATCAGGAATAAGAATAATTAAAGAGTCCAGGTAAAATGATCTATTTCATATCTTATTTTGGGTGTTTCAGAACCCCACTTATGACTGCTGCTTCTGCTGGGGAGCTCAATTTGGTAAAAGTTCTTCTTCGATATGGTGCTGATGTTTCCCATAAAGATGCCAACGGATGGACAGCTGAGGATTATGCTGTTATTAATGGATATCCTAGGTAAATTTTTAACTTTATTGCTAAAGTAAGTTGTCAGTGTGGCTTTTTAACATTTTTAGTAACAGTACCAAGTGTCAATGATGTGTTGAGACCTGCCTTGAAGCTGTGCTCAGTGACATCTTATGATATGCATTGTTCCACTGTCTAGTGTTAATTTGGAAGCTAAGAAAAATTTCCAACCAGAATTATTTGCTTCCAGCCTTTTTTTTTTTTTTTTTTTTGTGAAGCACACATCTGTCTAATATAAACTTTAAAAAGTGTCTGTATCCTACAGTTATCCAGAGGTGTAACTTGGCAAGCTAAAATGTATGTAAACTGTTTCCTCTGACACACATCTTTTTCCTTACTGACTCTTCTAAATGACCAGGAAGTAGCAGCCTTCTGTTTCAGAGAAAATGTAATGATATCCCTTTTGTTAAAATGTTAACCGATTTTACTTCTCCTGTGTATCGCTTTCACAGAATGGCAGGGGTTGGAAGGGGCCTCTAAAGATCATCTACTCCAACCCCCCTGCTCAAGTAGATCCACCTAGATCATGTAGCACAGGAATCTGTCAGGTGGGTTAATAAAACCTCCAGAAAGGGAGATCCACACCCTTCTGGGGCAGTCTGTAGTAGGGGCAGGGTAGTGTGGGTGATACTCTTGTGGGAGTTCACTACAGGCCACATGATCAGGAAGAGAAAGTGGATGAGGCCTTCTACAGACAGCTGAGATCTTCCTCGCAATCACAGTCCCTGGTCTTCATGGGGGACTTCAACCACCTGGCAAAGCCACTCAGCCAAGTGCACACAGTCCAGGAGGTTCCTACAGATCACTGATGACAATTTCCTGTCACAAGT
>WBNH01011355.1:255686-280812 GCA_013401255.1 Urocolius indicus | reverse complement strand
AGAAGAGGAGACTGAGGGAGGGACCTCATTAATACAAGTATTTAAAAGGTGTATGTCAGGAGGATGGGGCAATACTGTTTTCTGTAGTGTCCAGTGATAGGACAAGGGGTAACAGACAAAACCTGGAACACAAAAAGTTTCACTTAAGGAAAAAATTCTTTCTTGTTCAGGTGAGGGAGCCCTGGCACAGGCTGCCCAGGAAGGATGTGGAGTCTCCTTCTCTGGAGGTTTTCAAAAGCTGCTTGGACGTGGAGGTTTTCAAAAGCTGCCTGGTCTAGGTGGACCTGCTTGAGCAAGGAGGGTGGACTAGGTGAACTTTAGAGATCTGTTCCTACCATTCTGGGATATGAACTTTTAGGGCTATGAATATGTGTAGGATGGATAATAAGTGTCTTTATTATATTAAATGTTATATGCACCTGTATGGTTCTTTTACCAAATGTATTTCTCGTCTTTATAGTCTTAGTAAACAATTGGCAGAACATGCAGACTGGGAGAACAGAGGAGAAGGTGGTGCACAAGGCATCATGGCACTTGGCACTCCTCACCGGGCAGGAGCTGTTGGCTTTACATTGGGTGCACCTGCTGTGGACAGAGGAGGTAGGATCCTTAACCATGGGGATGCTCATGAGGGAAATCACCATGGCCTTTTCTTTAGGTTGTTTGTATTGTTAATGCATATTGTGTGCACTGATGTTTTTAGTGGAGGCATCAGATGAAGTAGCCCAAGAAATTTTGTGAATGTGCTTATTTGTTGCTTGGTGGGGGTGCTTCTTGTCAGACTGTGAAGGCAGTTGTGATTTGTGTGCTACATGTCCACTAAAAGGTTGTTGCTTGTCAGACTGCTCATCTATACCGGTTTTCTTAGAGAGAAAGGGAAGGAACTAAGGGAGAGTGGTTTTGGTTTTCAGATGTGTACTTTTACCTGTAGATGGCCTTTTTAATTGTGAAAATCCAATTGCAAAAGCGTTAGGTTAATCTTGAATAGGTGTTTATCTTTCTGTAGGTGGGAAGCAATAGATGAGTTAGCAGGAAGATACGTGTCTTGTTGATTTTCACCAAGTTTGTGTGTCTTTGTTTTGATATTAATAGTTTCACCTGTATACTGTATCTTCCTGGACATAGTTTATAGTAAAAATAATGCTTTTCTTCAACTTTCAGTAATTCTATGAAATAAACTTTGAAAACTCTGCATTACCTTGTGATCCAAAAACCCATTTTTTTATCACAAGGCAATTTAACTTCTTCAGTGAGTTTTTAAGACCCAGTCTACACTGGATAGCCTTAGAGGAATCTTAGAAAATTAATATTGTCATATTAACAGAATTGCTTGTCTTGTACAAATCTCAGACCAGCCAAACAGTCGGAGATTTTAGTTTTTCTGATTTTTAAAAAGATGTTATGTAAGAACTGTTTGGTAAATGAGCAACAGGTAGTGTTCAAACACAGTTCATTACTCATTCTTTAATTATGTCAAGAAATATTGGATATCTTTCCTTATTGGCCTTTCCCAGATACGGGATTCTACTTCAGAGCAAAACTTTGTTCCTTTGACTTGTGAATAGTTACGTTGAGCCTAGGCAGGGATTTGTAAAGTTTATTTATAGATGGAAGGAAAAGGTTTGATACAATCAGCAAAATATTGTGTTCACTCAAACAATTCTTGTTACTGCTTCCTGTGCATGTAAATAATTGCTGTGGCACCACATTGTAATAGCTGACAGGCTTGGGTTAATTAAAAGTGTGTGGCTTCAAGACTAATCCTGTTGTATGATTTCAAAACTGACATATCCTCAGGGAATTACAGATTCTTGAACTAAATATTTTGCCTCAGTTCTTGAAAATTGTAATGCTACTGATAGAAATCCCCAATATTATGGGAATTCTTTACCACTTATCCTCATTAGAACAGTCATAATAAGTGTGAAGAGAATGTTATATGGGTTAAGGACTTGGGGGAAAAAAAAAGGTATGCTCTGTTCTCGCCTGTTTCTAGTAGGGCTTGTTTTTTTTTCTGAGTAGTACAAATCCTTTTCTGCTTGTCCACAGTCTCTTAAAACATGGCCCCGGAGTGTTGAGAGAGAGAGACATTAGTAGCATATAGGGAACATTTGTTGTCATTAATTCCACAGTCTCTGATTTGCAAGCCCAAAGCACTGGTCCTGCATCATGAGAGTCCCTTCGATTTGCTGCAGTCATAGGCTTTGAAGCCTCTGAGAAGAAACTGAAGATCTTGGGAGATCAGAGAAGCACTTGCTTTGGAATTCTATTATTTTCTTCTGCTTTTCTGTACTATTTTTTTTTAATATTGTCTTTATTCCTTTTGCTGCTTTTACACGTGTTGAACATTCTTCAAAATACTGTCCTCTAACAAGGGAAACCGGATACATAAGAAGCTGGCTCGTGCTTATTTGAGTGTTAACATTTTGTCAGAACACAAACTCACAAGCAGGTTTGCAAAAACCTTTAAATCAATGGGTTCCATCCTAGCATATTGAATGACAGACTTTGTAGGTTTAAAGTTGGAATTTCTTTGATGAAAAATTAAAATTACGCAATTTTTCTGTAAGCAAGGATTTGAATTTCAAGTAAATCTGCAGTGACAGGTTTTTTGTAGATACTACACTGCATATTAGTATGTTGTTCCTTCAGTGTTTCCCTGAAACCACTGTTTTTTCATCATAGAGCTCTGAGTGCTTCAGTGTGGTTTTACATGTCCTAAGGTCAGGAAAAGTCATCCTTTATTACCTGCTAAGAAAACTGAGAAACAGAGAAGTGAAAGGAACTCAAGATGGTTTCTCATCTTAACTCTTTAAGTTAATATTTTTAATAGGAATCCTTTTGCCACATCCTCTTCATGAATATGTGGTAAAATGAACATTAGCAGGAGTCCCTTCCACTCTGAGACAAGTGTTATAACCTTGTCACAAAGAGATCTGTTGCCAGGTAGCTGCAATAACAGAACCACACTGTTTATTGTCTTAAAATAGAAAATATTCCTAAGTAAAATAGGTAGAGTAGGTGGATAGTCATTTATATTCAAAAACTTCTGCACCACAGCACAGAAATGCATACACACACCATCACTCATTCATGACACACCAGTCAGTGTACCTATTTTGGTCCAGTTGTGGCCTGCCCTATAGCACCAAAGGGTTCATTGTGACTGCTTGTCATGTCTTGCGTTCTGGCTGGTGGCTTTGCTTCTATATATGAACACTTCAGCATGGTCAAATCAATATAACCAAGACTCTGTCGAGGTAGGAGAAGCCTATGTTTGCATCAGGATGGAGTGACACAGCTTTTAAGGTGTGCTGGTTTAAGCTGGTTTAAACAAGTCTGTGGGATAATCTTTTTTTAGTGAGAGATAACAAATATGTTAAAACTGTTACTTGAGTGAGTTTAAATGACATAGTAGCTTGAAGTGACACAGTAGTGTGAGTACTGAGAGCCCAAATTTCCTTCAAAGTTTCGGGATAGTGTGTCTCAAAGGATTATTTGTTGGCAGCTAAGGATTTTGGGGATGCTTAGAGGGGGAGGGATTTTAAGTGTGTTGTATGCATAAAGGACTCTACAAATACAAAGGAATTGGCTAAGCATTCTGCACCAGAGGAAGATTGGTCAAGTTGGGGGAAATACAAAGCTGGCAGTAGAGTAAATTTCTGATAATTTGTTTTAGTGATTAAAATACTGGAATAGTTTATTTTACATGGAGCAAATCAAGTTACATTCTTTACCTCTGTCCCTTGAGAGCAGAGTTCTGTAGACTGTGATTGATTTTGTGTCTAGCACTCTCAACTGTAGAATAGGCTGATAGTCACAGTTGCTGTAGCTTTATTGACTTACTGCTTATGTTTTCCAAATTTCTGGGAAATCAGATTTATTTTGATGTCATTGTTTCGTCTGTCCTTTCCATGCTTTTTCCTAAATGGATATAGGAATGCAACAGTCTCCTAACCAGACATCAAGAACAGGAAAATCAAGGAAAGGTATTCTATACGTAGCATTTCCAATATGAAGTGTGTTGTATGATTTACAAATATTAACATATCTATGATGTTTATTATCCTGGAGATCCCTATTTTGATGGCTTTGGGCTTATAAATTAGATTTGAGAGCAGGCTTTTGTTGCTTTTTGTTTGCATGCTTTGCGTATGTCCTTTGTTATTGAATTGCATGTTTGCTCTGTGTTATTAGTGATAGTAAATAACTTTTTTAAAAAACAAACCAAAACCACTGTTCTGTTGCTCAGAAACAGAAATGGACTTCAGTTAAAGTGGAAACAAGCAATCCCCAGCGACTGCTTTTCTAGGTGCCATTTCTGTGACAGGGTACCAAGGTCTCTCTGAAAGCTAGCTCATGAACTAGCTCATGTCCATGTTCTTGCCATCTAAAGGACAATGTGACCTGATTTTGATCATTGCTTAAAGTTATTATACATTGAAAACAGAAGTTCAGATAACTGACTCAACTGGTTTGATTAATTGTAACTGTACTAACTGAAAATTTAACAGAAGTCACTTCTCAAGATTTTATAACTGACTGCTCCACACTATACCCCTAGTTCTAAGAGAGATTTTTATTCAGATTTGAAGGTTAGCAGGTAGATTAGCCTGCCAGTACTGAGTGACTTAACAGAAAACTGGAGTATGTTAAACTAATTAATATTTTTTAATACTGTGTGTTTGTAATAGGAAACATTAAAAATCAGAGTCTGTGTTGGTATTTTAACTGTTTGAGCTTCTCACACTGGAAGTTTCAGCCTCTAGGTTTTGTCTACATGATGTGTCTACACTGAACTTGTGTGCTCTATTTCATTGTCTGAAAGGTGTGTTCAGGTCAGGAGATGTATTTGTCAAAGTTTCCACATAGATCTTGTCTTTAGGATGCTTTACTGGGCATAGAGGAAATGTCTTTAGGCATGATAGACCTTGGTTTTCTTATCCCTTTAATGATTTTGTCTGAGGCTTTGGTTTGTTTGTGTTCATGTGATTTTTATGGAAGAGCACCGGTCTCCTGTTTATAAGCAACTTTGTTTTGCTGTGGTAGTTGGCAAAATTTAGCTGCTGAGTACTTGAATGCTGAAATAGTTACTATGTGGAGGTTTTATTTGGCATTTCCCTTCTATCTAAGGAATTTATGAGCCCTTTTATTTAATCTTGGTTGCTGATAGCTTAGAGGGTTTGGTACTCTTCAGACTGTATTCCTAGAGTTCAGATTTCTTAGTACATCAGTGATACGCTAGAGTGCACCGTCATCAAGTTTGCCAATGGCCCCAAATTGGGGACATCAGTAGATACTCTTCACTGTCATTCAGCTGGGCAAAAAGGACTGTCAGGCATGTCTTACAAAATTCAGCAAGAGCAAATGCTAAGTCCTGCCTGTGGAAAGGAGCATTCGCTTGCTACAAAATGTGCTGGAACTGCCTGGCTGGAGAGCTGCTTTACTGAGAAGGCCCAGAGGGTCTTCACAGAGAGTTGAGCTGAAAACAAGCCAGCATGGTGCTCTGACAACCAAGAAAGTCAACAGTGTTCTGGGCTGTAGTAGCATCATAGTCAGGAGACTGAGGAGAGTGATTGTCCACTCCTACTTGGCACTCACACATATAGTTTTGAGCCCACAGTGCAGTAGAGGTTGGTCTTTCAACAGTAAGTTCGGTGGAGGGCTGTCAAGCTCATCAAGGACAGGAGTACTTGCACTCGTGGATAGGCTGAGTAAACTTGCTTCTTCAGCCTAGAGAAGAGGCAACTTTGAAGGGGATTTATCAGTAGCTTCTGGTACATATGAGAAGACAGCCCAGTGCTTCCTAGTGGTGCATGAGAGGAGGTGGGTATGCAAGAGATAAACAGAAACAAGAGTTTCTAATTGGATGCGAGAAGCTTCACCATGATAAGGACAGTAAAACCGAGAGGTGTTATAGTCTCCTTCCTTGGAGGTATTCAAGACCAGACAGGATAAAGCCCTAAGCAGCCTTATCTGACCCCATAGCTGAGCCTGCTTTGAGGAGGTGATTGTCTAAGATGCTTCCTGAGGTCCCTTCTGACCTGATTTATCCTGTGATCCTACGTACAAGTTGTGGCCATAACACTGACGAAAGCTCGAAGCATAGCATAGAACGGCCTGGTTATACTCCTTTTCTTTGTTGAATACCTTTTTTGATGCAGTGTAGACAACTGCTGGTGATTCTTCTGTCTGAGGACAGGATAAACTTCAAGTCTTGATTATGGTTTTTTCTTAATTTTCTTTACCTTGTCAGAATACTCTAACTAGATAAAGCAGTAGATAGTGTAGTAATAGCATTATGTTGTACACAATGTTACATAGAATAGTAAAATCTCTGCATGTGATGTCATGTGTGGTGTGAGTACTTCAGAGGCTCAGTTACTTACTGTCATGCCAAACCACCATCGTTTTGTTAACTGTTTCCCATCGTAGCATATTCATGCAATGCTATTTTTTTTGTTTGTTTAAAGATGTTTCTTAAACTGCTATGCATATGAGTCCAAAGTAAATATAAGTCTGGGGATTTTTTTATTTTTTGATTAAAAAAAAAATTTGGCTCAAAAAAAGTGATTCTTTTAGCAGTGTATTCATTCATGCTGTCTTGCGTTGAATTGACTACTCAAAGTTTTATTCTGTTATGACCTATAGAGTTGTCCATGTTAAACATTTATATATACTGGTTAATTTTTAGCGTGCCAAGTCTAACTTCAACATGTCAATTAATGTTTCCACAGCAATAGATGACTTCTCCCAAGGAGACTCAATAAGGTGAGACCTTAAAAATACATAATACTTACCCCAAGGAATGATTTGAAGAGACACGATACTAATTTTGCTTTGCTCTTTAAGAAGCTCTGAGAAAGAGGAGAGTGATGACAGTTGGCACACTTCTGAGGAAGAAGAACTTGATTTTACCCCCAAGGTATGGTGAATTGACAGAAAAAAATGTCCTGTAAAAGTAAGTGATTTAAAGGCAACTTTTATGTGGGATTGAAAAAAAACTGTGGCTCCAGCCAATATTGTTTTCTTCCTAGAAGCAGTCTCTGTCCTGCCAGCCTTTCTCCTGCTGTGAGTTTTTCTTAAAAGACCTGTAGCTATGGCAGAGCATGCAGTAGGTCAGTGGTTTGGGGCAAAAGAGCAGTAGGTGACGAGATAAACCACCACATTGTTTTATTTGTTGTTGTTCATGTGAGTCTGATTTGCAGACTTCAAAAAGTTTGTAAGTTATTGTTAGAACCTATTCTGTTCTCGAAACATTGTTATTTTTCCCTGTAAATTTGTTGATAGAATCCTAACTGGTAGAGAAAAAAGGCATTTATTTGTCCAGATCTACTGAAATCCTTCATCACCTAGTTCTCCTTTCCTCCTCATCAGATTCCTTAAGAATGCTCAATAGACGAGTTACTAAAAATAGTTCATCTCTTTTCTGCTATGAAATGGCATTCTGTGCTGCATGTAACCTCACACTGCATGTTTTCCCTCTCCTTGAATGCTTGGGTAGTAATATTTTGTCAGCTGCAAGCTCTCATGCCTGTTGGTTTTACTAATGTTCTGAAGAACTGAGGTTCTGCAATGATGTCTGAAGCATCTGTCGCAATGGGATTCTGCAGGGATGAGGAGCCTGAGTGTGGTAGTTAACCCACTCTGTAATGTAGGAGATGCAAGCATGTTGAGTTTTAACATTATTTTATTTTCTTAGTTTTAACAAGATTTTGTTTTCTTGCACTGATTTTAAATATAAATTATGCGTTTTTATGTCTTGATTTTGAAATGTAGGGATATTTTGGTAAGTGTACTAACAGGGACTAATATATATGTAAAGTCTGGGGATCTTACAAGTGACTTACATCGTGCATATTTGCAAGTAAGCATCCTGAACTGCAATCTTAAATATAGTTGAATTTTACTTGAGTATTATAACAGTTCTAAAATTCTTTTCATATTTATGCATGTTAACATAGTTTTGAAACAATTTGCAAAAGGATGCCTGTACTAAGGAAAAGTATTCATTGAATTGTATGTGTGAGGAGTGTTTGTGTAGTTAGAAGTATAGGATGAATCCAGCAGCTGAGCAGTATCAACAAGACAGCCTGATTATATTTACTATTGAAGATTTTATGTGAACAAAACATTTGTTGTTGTTACTGTTCTAAAATCATTTTTTCTTAAATAAATCTGTATTCACAGAAGCTGCAGAAGCCAAACTTGACCCTGTTAATGAATGCATCCCAGCACTTCAGGAAAAACAGTAAGCTAATTGGAAAAGATTGCATGATATGTAAAAGTAGACTTGCTAAGTAGATTTTTTTTTTTTTAATAATTTTTTCAGCTATAGTAAATGAGAAAAACAGAATTTTGAAAATACGGCACTTAGTCGTGTCAGGAAAAAAGTCATTTCATTAAAATGAAGATTTATAAATTGATAATGAAATGAAGAAGTTAATCTGCTCCTAAGCCTTTGTCCCAGCTCAAGTCCTCCTCCATCCTGTCTGTCCCTAACCTGTCTCCTTTTCCAGACATTCCCAGATGATTTCTGTGCCTTAATCTAGTAACATAATTCCTTTCATTCACATGCATTTTTCCCTTTCTTTTACTTTAAGATGATGGTGATGGTTCTAGAATTGAAAGTGCTAAGTCGCCAAAGAAAAGTCTCAAACAAAGAACCCCATCAGATGCAAATTTGAGCAAAGGAGAATGTGGAAAATCATTGAATCAAGATGTCTCAGATGCAAGCAACCTGGAGGAAGAAGAATTGGAGGAGCAGGAAGATGATGAAAATGACAATGAAGATGATGGTGAAGATTATGAGGAGGAAGAGGAAGAAGAGGAAGAAGAAGAGGAGGATGAAGATCTTACTCAAGATGAAAAAGAGGAGGAAGATCTGGAAGATGAAGAAACTCAATTTAATGCCATACTGGAGGAGAAGCAGGGAGAGAAAACAGAACCTAAAGGGGAAATTAATCAGAAATTGGAGTATTTTAGTAACAGTAAGTATGATGGAGATACTCAGCGTGGAATTGGAGATGTCTATGATGAAGATAAAGTAAGTCAAGAACTTGATGAAAAGGTAGAGGAATCTGTTGATACTCCTGTGTCTTTTATAGCTGGGTGTTATGAAGGATTACAGGAGAATATAACTGCCATGTCTCCAAAGAGAATGAATAATGAAGTATCTTGCAAGTCAGTACCAAAACAAGCTGTCTTTCAAAATCTAAATAATTTGCATGATACACCAGAAAGTTGGAACAGGAAAGGCACGATTCAGGAGAAGTATCACAGAAATACTGACTCCTGTTTTGCAGACTCCAATATGACAGACTGGGAAAAAGAGATACCTCGGCCTCCTTCAGACAGTTGTGGTCTTAAGGAGAAAGAGTCAAGCTTCAGTGATAGCTTTGACAGTGATAATAATTCTTGGTCAGCAGCAAAAAAACAAGGGCTTGAAAGTCAAAGACTGAACTCTGGCATTCTGGAACACATGAATGATGAAGGTGCTGAAGAAAAGCAGTACGAAGGAGATGATAAAGTCTGTGAAGCAGTGAAACAAAGTGAAAACTTATGCTTAAATAGGCATGAAGAAAATTTAAGAATAACAGTTCACTCAAGCACCAAAGTAAGTATATTGGGATGATTCAGTCATAGGCTATTTTCTAAGGATAATTAGGTAAGAAACAAATGGTAAACTGGACTTCTGTTAGTACTTGCTGTTAACATGTACCCACCTTTTAGTCATTTTTTTTTATATTAGAAAATGTCTTGCTCCTAGACAAAGCAGTTAATATCACGGAGTACTTTCAGCATGCTTGGGGTTTTTTCTTCTTTCTATTGGTGACAGTGGTTTTGCCAAAAAAGAAATAGGCAGTAGACTTATTATTAAATCAGTTACGTTTTTCCCAGCTATATGTATATGTGTGTATATATATATATATATCTGTGAAGGTGTACTACCATTAAGTAAAATTCATGGTTTGATGGCTGAAAGTGAGGAAACAAGATAAAGATGTTTGAATAGACTGAGAGGAGACATTTAGTCCTTTTCGTTGGAGCAAAGAAGGGGAAAAGAAGGAATACGTTCCAGAATGATGTAGCTTAAATGAAACTACAGTTAGGGCATCACATGGAAATAATTCTGAGGGGCTTTGCAGAACCAGGAGTGAGACTTGTAACAGTAGGCATTGCTGTCCACTTGTGTAGATTCCCATGGAATAACTGAAGGCCTTGTAAAACAAAGCTCAACAAAGTTTCCCTTCTGTCTTACCCAAGGAAAGTATTTTTCAAGTTGTTGATGAATGATGAAGATGATGCTCATTTCTGCTCTTTCCAGCTGTTTTGGTCAATTTCTTTTAGGAAGAATCACTTGAAGGGGAAGAAGAGGAGGAGGAGCAGGAGAAACAAGACACTGATGAAAAGTTACAAACTGCAGTTGTTGAGAGTGTGAAAAATTCTATTAGTAATGATGGCCATCAAGTCCAGAGTGCTTCAAAAGACAACACTGATGAGAGAAAAATAAGTTAGTACATACTAATATCAATTCTTCCTGTATAAATACTAATGCACAGTAAATGAGCTAAAATGGTGATTGACTTCTGAGCTAGCAATTTTCCCCTTGACAGTGAATCTCAGTGGACCTTGGCAGAGAAAGAAAGCAGTTTTTATTCCTTTTCATTCATTCTTCAAGAACTAAAATTGTGGTGTTGGATTCCAAATGATGCTATATGAAGTAAATGCCATGCTTGCTTTTGTTGCTGTGTTCTCCCTGAAGCAATCTGAACAAAATGTGCAAGTAAAAGAGGAAGAGAACTGGAGTGTCTTGGGTGTAGGTGTGACAGTAGTGTTCACCTGTCTATTCCATACTGTTGGATTGGAAAGCTGTGATTGTTTATGGCTGAAGCCTGGGAGAGATTTGAGTCAAGATGAAAGAAAGCTATTCTGTTGCAGTGCCTCACCTTGTCCAGATTTAAAATGACTCTCCTGTGCCACACTTGTGTGTGCCTGAAAGCAGAGGCAAAGGTGAGCACTCAGTGTCTCACTTCTTACCTCATTTGTAGGTGCCTTGGCAGCAATTGGAGCAGAGGAAGAGGAAGATGCTGAATCTCCCTGGGATTCTGAGGTACTTTCTGTGAAGGACATGAGGGTTCCCACCAGAGCGAGTGAGGGGAGGCAGGAGAGTACTATCAAGCACTTGGGAGCTTGCTTTTGATTTGGGCTTATCATTAAGGAGTTACTTCTGCTCTTCCTGCTTCTAGCCATATGTTTGGGGGCCCTTGAAATACTTCTGTTCTAGGCCAACTGTGCAGTTAGGTTGAGGTGAAGTTAGACCAAGCTAACAACTTGGCCTTTAAGTTTGGTTTATAGTACAGTATTGAAATAGTGACGTTTCTTTGTGCTTAAAATACTCTGGGCCTTTCATAGGGGCTGGCAGAATTGTTGCTTTTTCACCATACAGCTCTAGTCTGCTGACCTAGGCAGTATTTTCTCTTAGAGACTACAACCTAGACAGTTATCGTTGCTGAATAGATCCTGTTTTTTGTAGGTGTACTTTGGCTCTTTTTGAAAGTCTCGTTCAACAGAGACACCACAGATGCTGTGGCTGTGTTTGCCCTTTTCTTTCTGTGTTCTTTCTGTGGTAATGGGCTTTAAAAAATGAGCAGGATCTGTAGCTAATCCCCTCTGGCTTTTCTTGTGAAGAAAAAATATTAACTCTTCCTCATCTCTTTCTTAATACAAGAGTAAAAAATATTTTTATTCTTGTAGGTAGCTTTAGTTACTGTCAGCTTTGCTGTGCTAATCTTTGTTTAACCCAGATCAACCTTGCAATGTGTTCACTCAGCACTCCAGGATACACAGGGAGCATAAGCACAAACTTGAACATTGAGTACAAATTCAGATCAAAAGTTGGAACACCACAGACCTGCAGTTACTGGTTCACAATCCATATCTTGAGTTACCATACTAATTCTATTTAATGGCTATCCAGTTTGTCAAGGTCTATCAACGTGATGGAATAGTGTAGATGAATTGTAATGTTTTTGCCTAAGATCTGAAAACACAAGTGCTGTGATGTCCAACATACCGTGTCCTTTCTAAGTGTCTTATGAAAGGGTTTTAATCTAACATGCTTGATATAATGCTATGCAAGTTGGCTTAGCAGGAGGTTTTTGCATGGAAAATGCATGGAAATAAGTTGAAAATGGTTTTGTACCAATACATGTGCACACGGTTGACATTATACAGGTGGATTCTGAAAGTCTGAGAAAAGCAACGCCCGGTGTGTTGATCCTGGCTGCAGGCAGACATGGAGCATGCTCAGAGGCTGTTTCAGAGGAACATGACAAGGGTAACTTCCTAGTGGACTAAATGTTTATCTGTGAGCATTTATAGGCTAAAGCAAACTTGTATCAGTGTCTGTCTTAGGAATGCTGTTACAGTGTGGCTATGCACTAAAGCACTGAAGTGCTTCATGTGTCTTACTGACCACCGGTTACCACAGGGCTGGCTGGCTTGCTTATAATGGAAGTTGTCATGTTTGCATTGTGTGTTCTTTGAACACACTTGTATTTTTGGATTCCAGTTCACGTTTCATAGGGATGAAAGTGTACATGGTTTAACACTGACCCATATGAACATTTAAATGTTCTTTAATAATAATGGAGCAGAAGAAGGCTGTGACCTGGCCATGCTGCTTTGTTTCTTCCTAGGTTAATTCTTGATAGCTTTCTGTTGTGCTTTGCATGGGAGCTAAAATGGGACTAGGACTTCAGGTTTTGTTGCTAAGGGTCTCTGCCTGTTTTTTGTGATGCTGTCTCTTGTCTATGGGTTGAGTAGTTGTCATGGAAGTCTGTGTGATTCTAAGATAAGTTTAAAATTAGTGTGAAAGTGGGTAAAAGAGGATTATAGTAATCTTTCTATTGTATTTCTATACTGCTAGTCCACCAAATTTACTAAAAGAAGATTTTGTTTGGTTTCTAATGATTATTTTTTCTCAATTAAAAATTTTGCTATGGAGCCATTCTTAGTAACATTTCATAACCTTCTTTCATGAGAAAGCTCAAATTGTGAGATGACTATAGCAGAGGATTTGAGAGATATAGGTGAGCTAATAGATTTTGTGGGTTTGGAAATGATTTTATATTGGACAAAAAGTTTTTTTTAAAGAAGTATTTGGAACTCTATTTGTAACTGTGCTACACATGCAGATTACAACCAAACAACAGTTTCTTTTGGTTCCTTGCAAACTAAACCAGATAAATCTGATGAGCACCAGCTTGCTTTTACCTCATCAAATGACACAAGTAGGAGGATTTTGTGTCTGCACTGGTAGTTTCCCTGTCTGTCAATGGAAAGGAAAGTACTTCTCAGCCTTAAAAGCTTGTAGGATAATCAGTCACAGTGCTGCTCGATCACTCATTACAGCAGACCAGCTTTGACTTTTCAAGTAATCCTTTTAGAAAGCAGGATTTGACTCCTAAAAGGACCTAAATATTTTCAAGTTGCTCTGTTAACAAGTGTGACCTTATTGCCTCACATTAATTGTCCTAGTTCTGTGATGGTTATTTTTTAAATCCGAGGTGCGCAGTGGGAAGTGAGCATTGGCCACTTCTTGTGTAGTAATACAGACGCTATATGATGACGTAAATTGAGTGTAAGGTATTGTACTCTCGATGAAATAATGCTTGCAACTGATACGTAGTTATAGAAACTACTGATGTTGAACAGAGTAAAAGATACTATCAATTAAATACAATAACATTTCTTAAAACATTTTTCACCTCCAGGGTTTTCAGAGAAACCCGGCAATTCCCAGGTAAGTATTTGCTCATGTCAGATTGACTAATTGCTCATTAAGTGGCATGTTGTTACTTTGATTGGGTTTTTTTTTAACATTGAATTGTGTCTTTCATAGCAGAAGACTCCTGAATCTGTTTTAGAAATGAATGAAACTTCTCCTAAAAAAAGGCATCAGACATCAGGTAATGTTGCCTTCACATGGTTCTGGGTTTAGTTTCATAATCTTTCTGGAAACGAGTATTTAATAAAGCAGATTTACTTGTTTTGCAGATTTATTGGAGGAATTTGGTTTAGGAGATGCAGAGGATATTGAAGGTACTCATAATAGTATCTTTGTATTGTTCTTTTGTGGGCAAGATACATTGTCATTGCAATTTTTTTCCTATCATTAAATTAATGGTTCTAGCAAAGTATTCTGAGAAAAGGTCTACTGAAATATGCACGTGTGTGCTTCCTCCTGTAGCCTGCCATTCCACACCTCAACATGTGTAGGCTTCCTCCACCATATCTGCTCTCATCTCCCCTTTCCAAGCGGTCCCAAAGTTTTGCTTTCCTTCCCATTTCTAAAAGAAAACCCTTCCTGATATTCCTGATTCTCTGGGCATTTACTGTGACTAGTTCCAGGCTAGGGATCTGTAAGCTAAATTATCTGGGTGCTGCAGGTGAGACAGAAAGGATAATTCTTGGTCTCATGTACTTTGCTCCGAAGACCAGACACATGTCTAGAGACAGATTTGTTTCATGCCTGGAGTAAAGCTGGGATTTCATGCCTGTGATTCTGTGGTTCGTGATTTCTGTGCAAAACATACAGGGAAACAAAAAATACTGGAGGAAATAAGCTAGTAACTGCATGACACACATTGTGTCAGACATGTATACACACATATGGAGAGAGAGATATCACATACCTTTGAGAAATGGAAATGGTTTCTTTGTAACCATTTAGAGAGATTTTCAGTGAATTGCCTTTATAGGTTAGGAAGTAAAATGCCCTGGAAAAAAAGAATTCACACAACTGCCTCTCAAATCTGTATTATGGTGGTTTTCTCTCTACGAATTCACAAATTTGAGAGATATATGTTATTTTGTGTTAAGATTCTTTCTCGCAAGTAGGATGATTAAAGATGCACTTCAGCTGTAAATAAGTGGTATTAAATCCTGCTGGTTATATAAATAGTGTTTTTCATTGTAGATGAGTACTCAGGTTCTGCCTTTCATATGTCATCATCTGAAAAAGAAGACATCAAGGATGACATTGAAAACTCTGGGGTGGAGGTATGTAAAACCAAATATTTTTAATCAGACTCTGAATTGGCAAATTATGTCATACCCTAAGATAAAGAAAACGTACTAGCCAGTGAGTAATGCTGAAGGCAGAGTCCTGTAGGTGAAAGTTATTACAGCCCAAAGTAAAGTTGGATAGAGTCTTCTCTATAAGAAGGGTATAATCCTTGTCATTATGTTGAATATTTGTTGTTGTACCAATTTGTTTCCAGCTGGTTTGCTTAAATTTTGACCAGTGTTTTTCCTTTGAGGAACAGTGCAGTCAAAGCACTTTTTTCCACATCTTCCAGTGAAGAGGGAGATTTGTCCGTAATATGCTAATCTGTTTGATCAAACATGCCTGGTCTTCCTCTGTAAGATAAAGATCAAATGAAAAAACTTACATTTGGTGACCTTTCTGATGCTTTCCCTGCCTCTTCAAAATACCTATTTGTTTGGCCATGTTAATGTTCAAAAAGGATTTTTTTCAGAGGGTGTTCTAGAGAGAAATAAGGCAGGCATCCTGTTTGTGTTGGGCATATTGGTGAGGGCTGGACAGAGGGCTCAGGAGTTTTCTGTAACATCTCAAGGAAGAGCGGAGCAACTTATTTCTACCGCACACCCAAGCACCATGAAAGACGAACATGCTTAATTTTAACAGACACAGCACAGAACTTAAGTGTATTGGAAGGTAGTAGTAGTTGGACAGTGAAAGTGGGACTGAATAGGCTGAGACAGATGGTGCTGTCTGAGGTGCTCCTTGATCTGAAAGGAGAAGTTTTTGCAGAGGGGAAAAAAGGGCTGGGTAATCAGCAAAAAGAGTAAGGAGATCAATGGTCTTAGCCCATGGGGACACAAGGCTGCAGGCTCTATTTAGAAGGTACCATGAGCTAAGGAGGCCTGTGGGGAAGGGAGTGTGTTGGCAGGAGTGTGACACAAGCAGTCAGAAGTGTTGAGGATCTGAGAGCGTGGGATCAGGGACATGAGGGGATGGGGTGGGGTTAAGACATGGCATGGCTTCCATAGAAGCTTGGGTTCCTCATTTTTTGGATGAGGGAAGGAGTTGACAGATTTCTCTAATAAATGCTTTTCTTTGGAGCTTGAAATGGAATTTAGTATTTCTGAATCTTGGATGAAGAATATTCCTAACTTAGCCGATTCTCCATGTGGCAGACAGTAAAAATCTTGTCATGTTTATTCACATTATATTAGCTTAGCCATAAAATGCCAGACGGGAAAGTATGATGGAGGAAGGAGGGGAAGAAAAGCTAGGTAGTTGTAATGAAAACTGGTATTAAAGCAATAAAATGTGGAATAATAAATTGCTTTCTGACAAATACCACCAGTTACAGAAAAGAGGAAGGCTAAAAGATAAAAGCCACCCTAATGTCCAAAGAAAACCTGTTCTCTCTTAAAGCAAGTCCCAAGCAATTTTACGAAAATGATGATTCAGTGTGCGTTGATTGGTATTGATTTCAAATTACTTATTTTATTTCTGTTATATGGTAGGATGACTTTGCCACAGAAATTACCTAGATGAACTGTAACTTCCTTTTTGTTGGTAATCTTTCTGTCTGTACCTGTTTACTTAAGGATAAATGTATATTAGAAACTACCAACTTGATAGAAAAAACAACACATGAAAATCAGACTGAGAAAGCAGAAATTTTACATCAGGAAGCACTAGCAGAAAATGAGGAATCGCACAGTGCTGCCAAGCAGTTAAGCCCAAAGACTTGGGAAGAAAGGTACGAAAGAATGTGGGTTGAAAATGAGAAAAGGGAGTTGAAAACAAATTTTAAGAACATTACAGCAGAGCTGAAGCAACTGTTTGGTGAAATTAATGAAACTGAGAAAACTACTTCCCTTGAAGAAGAAATGTCAGAAGATGACTTCAGTGAAAAAATGAAGAGTTCTCGTGTTGTTTTGTCTTGTGCAACAGAATCAAATAATAAGTTAGAAAATCAAGATGAATTTGGAGGCACTAAACTTACGGTAGGCAGAAAAGTACCCAAAATGGAAATTGTACTTCCGAGTCTTGGTGTCCTTCCCAATCAAAGTAGCTTAAATGCAAATATGGAAGTTACTTGGAGCACAGATGAAGAAGATAATATAAACTATACAGATAATACAAAGATGCCTCTAGCAAAGGGAGAGGAAAAGAAAATGCCTATGACAGAAGTGGAAGAGAATGAAAATGGAAGAAGTGGAAATGTGAAGGGAAGTCCTGAATACTCCCTGAAGCATAGCTTAAAAACAAGTGTTTTGGATGATGAGTCTAGTATTCTTCCTAAAATAAGATCTGTTTCTACAAGTGATGAAAATGCACTTTTTGTAACAGAACGGAAGCTTGGAAAAGACTCTGGATGTAATGATGCTCTCCCCAGGGACTTCCTGATCGACAATAATAAAATAGGAGAAACAGAAATTGAAAGTCTCTTTGCAAATGCTCAGCAATCATGGGGCAGGAGTGTTGATGAAGAACTAAAACAAGATATGGAGAGATTTAAGAGTAAGGTAGGAATGCTGCAACTAGTATTCCTGGCTTTGGAGAAAGAGAAGTTACAGCTGCAAAAAGAGGTAGAAGTTCATCTGGTACTCCTTATTCTTTAGTCTTTCTCCATATCAATGGTCCTGTTCACTTTAGCTATTCATCATTAAGGGAACATATTTGTGAAAATTGGATTTTGTTTTAATGGAAATCATTACTTATGAGGAAAGAGCAGTGGAGAGTTGTCTTTTTCCCCATTTTTTGAAAATACAGAATGTGTTATTGCTCCAGTTTAAGAATAGGTGGCACTCCATTTCCGTGCAAGTAATCACTTCATTATCATAAAAAGAAATGCACACAATTACATCAGTTTGGATTCTTAATCAAAGAATGAAAATAGCTTCTGAACAGGATCTTGACTGACCTATTCATTTGCTGTAATTTCTGCATGGTGTGTCTTCATTTCCTTTCACTAAATTTCCTGTTTGCCATGAAACCATTTCTGCTTCTGGATTTAGAAGGTGTTCCCTCCCCTTCTCATTAAGGAAGCCATAGCCCAGCACACTTCCACATGATTTTTTTGGTGTATGTTTTTACAACTAACATTGTGCAGTCATGGTGCACGAAGGGTTGAGATAAGGACAGATCTGATGAAGAGTGTGTTGAGATTTGTTACACAGTTTTCTTATATTGACCATATAAGGCAACTGATAACAATGTTTGCTCAGCTGTTTATGTGGTGTTTTTATGTGAACTCTTACCTTCTCTTACGTGTTCCCTGTGGTGCTGTTTATCACCTTAGGGAAAGTAATGAAGATCACAATTTTGCTATATTGGGTTCTTTCAGCTTATGATATTATTGTATCATTGGTTATGGAGCTTAGCTGGTATTTGTATACAGCGTTGTGGTCACTCCCATACCTTGGGCTTTTCCTTTCAGACTTCATTAGTAATCTGACCCAGACAATGGAGTAGACCAAGGCACTGCAGCTAACCCAGCCCCAATGACATGCACTGTGGCTACACAGACCTCAACAACAAGGCAGCATGGCTACTCAAACCCAGATGGCAGACACTGCAGCCAAATCAGGAAAACAACCTCTGCCAGTATCAGTTGCCCCTACAGAGAAGAAGAAATGTTGGATGTTCTAAGTCAACTCACTTGGAAAGGGAAGAAACTCCAATTACAAAGGGGTAGGAGGAAGAAATTTCTTAGGCCTGGATTTTGGTTTTTTGGAGGATGCATATTCCCAACTATAGTATGATTGTAATTCCTCTCTATCGAGTCACACAGAAGAAAAATGACTTTAAATGGGGACTCAAACAACAGCAAAGCTTTCAACAGATAAGAAACAGATAAGAAATTGCTCAGGCAGTAGCCCATGGGCCAGTTTGATCAGGACCAGATGTGAAAAATGTGCTTTACACTGCAGCAGGAGAGAATGGCCCTACCTGAGCTTTGTGGCAAATAGGACCTGGTGAGACTTGAGGCCAACCCCTCAGGTTCTGGAGAGAGGGATACAAAGGATCTGAGGCCCAATACATTCCACCTGAGAAGGAGATATTGGCAGCATGTGAAGGAGTCTGAGCTGCCTCAGAAATGATCGGGACAGAAGTACCACTACCAGTGCTGGACTGGATGTTCAAAGGGAGGATCTTCTCCACACATCATGCGACTGACACCATGTGGAGTAAGTGGGTTGCCTTGATTACACAATGAGCTCGTATAGGAAACCCCAGTCGCCCAGGCATCCTGGAAGTGATCACCAACTCTCCAGAGAGCAAAGAATTTGGAATATTGCCTGAAAATGTGACATGTGCTGAAGAGGCCCCACTATACAATAAGCTATCAGAAAATGACAAGCAATATGCTTTGTTCACTGATGGATCCTGCTGTATTGTGGGGAAACATCAAAGGTGGAAAGCAGCTGTGTGGAGTTCCCTACGACAAGTTACTGAAGCGGCAGAAGAAGAAGGCAAATCAAGTCAGTTTGCAGAGGTGAGAGCCATCCATCTGGCTTTAGACATCACTAAACGAGGAAATGGCTAATACTGTACCTCTCTACTGACTCTTGGATGGTGGTAAATGCTTTGTGGGAGAGGCTACAACAATGGAAACAGAATAACTGGCAGCGCAGGGGCAAACCCATCTGGGCTGCTTCATTATGTCAAGACATCGCTGCCCACCTGGAGAAGCTGGTTGTGAAGGTGTGACGTGTAGATGCCCACGTACCCAAGAACCAGGCAAATGAAGAACATCAGCACAACCAGGAGGTGGACCAGGCTGCCAAATTTGAAGTGGCTGAGGTGGATTTAGACTGTCAACATAAAGGTGAACTGTTCGTAGCTCGATGGGTCCATGATGCCTCAGGACATCAAGGAAGAGATGCCACCTATAGATGGGCTCGAGATCGAGGGGTGGACTTGACTTTGGATGCTGTGGCACAGGTTATTCATGAATGTGAGATATGTGCTGCTATCAAACAGGCCAAATGGATGAAGCCTCTGTGGTATGAAGGATGATGGCTCAAGTTTAAATATGGAGAGGCCTGGCAGGTTGATTACATTACACTGCCACTGTCTCACCAAGACAAGTGCTGCGTCCTCACCGTGGTGGAGGCAACCACTGGATGGCTAGAAACATATCCAATGCCTCATGCCACCGCCCAAAACACAATCCTGGGCCTTGAAAGGCAAGTCCTATGGCAACACGGCACCCCAGAAAGAATTGAGTCAGACAATGGGACACGTTTCAAAAACATCCTTATAAATATCTGGGCTGAAGAGCACTGCATCAAGTAGATCTACCATATCCCCTATCATGCACCAGCCTCTGGGAAAATTGAACGGTACAATGGACTATTAAAGACCAGTTTGAGAGCGATGGGAGGTGGGACCTTCAAACATTGGGACACGCATCTAGCAAAGGCCACCTGGATACTCAATACAAGGAGATCTGTCAGTAGAGTTGGCCCTGCTGAATCGGAACTATACGCTGTAGAAGGGGGTAAAGTCCCTGCAGCGTGTATGAAAAATGTGTTAGGAAAGACAGTTAGGGTCAATCCTGTGTCAGGCAAAGGCAGTCCCATCCAGGGGATCATTTTTGCCCAAGGACCTGGATATACTTGATGGGTGATGCAGAAGGATGGAGAAGTTTGATGTGTACCCCAGGGGCATTTGATTTTGGGTGAGACTAGCCCTTAAACGAAATGGTATTAGTTCCTGAATAACCTCCTGCCTTGAGCATGCTCTTCAGGAAGAGGTGGTCTCATACAAAAACATGTATCCCAAGCTGAGACCAGAGAAGCTGAGGCAGGAGGTTGGTATCATCTGAGCAGGAACCTGGAAGACTGCTATGAGACAGAGCCTTGAAGTCATGGCGTAAATTAACAGTCCACGGGCTAAGGAAGTAATGTCTGTATCAATGACAGGAAAATGACAGGCATGGATAATGTCCTGAGTTTGGCCTGGATAGGGTTAACTCTGCCCAGCCGCCACTAGGGAGTGTGGCCAGGCTATTCTATCCCATGGGATGTCACACTCAGGCTCTCAGGGCAACTGCCAGGCTGGGCGGCTCTGCGGCCAGTGCAGGCACTGTGGCTCTGCCATCGGCACGGGCGGCAGCCTGAGCGTCGAGCTCGTGAGCGGGAGAGCAATGACACGGCGCATTGCTCATTTGTCTGTGTCCTGTGGCCATCGTTGTAACTGCCTACTCTTTGTGATGGTCTGTTAAATTGTCCTTATCTCAACCCACAAAGTTCCAGAACTCTCTTGATTTTCCTCCCCATCCTGCTGAGGGAGGGAAAAGCGAGTAACTGTGTGGCTTGGTTATCGTTCAGCCAGGGCTAAACCACAACACCAACTAACACTGTGTATTACTTCTAACTCTTTGTCCATCAGTAACACTCACCTTTTTGTTGTTCATGTTTTAAGATGCAGTTGTTTTCTTTCAGAGGGCCGTGTTCTTGTTTTTCTTTAGTGAATTCAAAGTACTTTGCATGACTTAATACACTTTGTAGTGTAATTTTGTGAAATTACTTCTGTCTATGACTTGTAAAATGGAAGAAAAACAGTAATTATTTCAGAGGTAAACTTTGAGTTATTTGGTCTTGGATGTGGTGTTTCTTTCTTCTAGATGTACTCAGAAATATGTAAAGCTTAACTTTCTTTTTATAGGTTGAGAAGGAAAAAAGCAAAGAAAGACGTTTCAAAACACAGGCAGTGGTAAAACAAGAAGATCTTGATAATTTAAGTACACCACCAGGCAACGTTACTAATCAGCAAGTGAAACAGAAGCTTACTCTGAGGACAAATGACTATTTGAAAGTGGAGAATGAGAACACTATTGAAGGAAAAAAGAATTTTTCATCTGCGGAGATTAAAATGCCAATGAAAGGGTAAACCAAGGAAATAATCTCTAATTGTTACTTGTGGTACTGTTTAAGTGTCATTTAGATTTTCTGATGCAGTATTAATTGAAGTAGTTTCTTCAGTGTTGAAAGCCATCCTGGGTAGTCCATTGCTTGTCAAACACTGAAGTAACTAAGCTCATAATGGAGGTTCAAATTTATTGCCTGTTTTTAAAAAAGGGAGGGGCGCAACTAGAGACCAAATTTCTATGATTTTCCTTTAGGAAATTTTCCTGAGGCAAAATGTGTCTTTAAAACTGGAAAAAAAAACCAGTTATTTTTGTAGGAAATGGCCATCCAGGGGAAAAAAAAAAAAAAGTAGGATCTTGCAGTTGATTTTTTTTGCCTCTTTTTGTATGTGATTTTAGTGATCTTTATGCAGCTGGTGTTTCCCTTTTCATTAGCTTCAGATGCTCTTGGTCAGGAAAACTGCTCTAAGCAGGAGTTTTTTCCTGTCCTTCAAAGGAATCTGTGCTCTTGATGCTTCTTCTAATGGGGATATTGGATATGTTCCAGTTTCCCTGACTCTAGCTCAGATTCTACACTTCCCCCTCATTCCTCAGGGAAAGTTTTTTAAATACTTGTGTCTTCCATCTGATTTAACTCCATAGATATTTTTCATCTTGGTTGTTTCTGGGCATCATCTTGAGAGTATCTGTTTCACTGAAATATTTTCTATAAAGCTACTGAACTGGTGATTTATTTATTTTTTCCTTTCTGTTTACTGTAGTAAATTTGCCCTGAATGCCAAAGCTGCAAAGAAAAATAAAAGACAGGCTTCAAAGCAGAAGGCTAATCGCCAGATGAGCTCTTCCAGCGGGAGTCATTTTCAAGTATTGGATGACAGCACTTTCAGTGAAACATCTCAAGATGAAGGAAGGTACTGAATATAAGGAATGTTATAAATAAAACTTAATGGTAAAAATTGACCAAAAGGTAAAGGTAAGTGTTGTAAAGCTGATGTGCACAATGATTCTTATCCTTTCATGTGACAATACTGTCTGATGCCCTTTGTGTTCAAAACCACTTTATTTTTTATTGTTTCGAGTGCTTTGAACATCCTAGCCAAGTTAACAATAAGGTCGGATGTGCACAGATTCTGAAGAATTACTCAATGTGTGTATGGGTGTAGATATAGATGGTTTATATTTTAAAAAAGAGAAAAGAGATGCTTACTAAAGAGAAAAAAATTACTTTCAGTGCAGTCATCTCAGGGGTTTTTCTGCCTTTTTTTTTTTCTGCCAGGTGTGTCCCCTCCCAGTTTCTTGCCCCAACACAAATTTACTTGTGCGGGAGGCAAAGTGAGAAACAGAAGGTGTTAACACTGATCAAACACTATTTAGCAATATTTAAAATATTGGTATGTTATCAACACTGTTTTGATCAGAAATCCAACACACAACACTCTGTGGGCTGCTATAACCATACTAGCCAGGCCCAATACACTGGAGAATCCAAAATTAAAGTCCTTTGACCTGTTAGAGAAGAATTCTCATTACTACAGAGATCTAAACCTCTATTAAACAGGGAACGCACATAACTACATCTTTGCATCTACATTTTAGTAGCTGTAAGATTTCCATCACTTTGAAGTGCAGAGAAGAGTTACTTCAACTATTTGCTAAATATCTGATGGAAAAAAATAGCCTTCAAATAGACATAATATTACACCTTTTTTTAATTTGTCTTCAACTACATCTAACAAAGTTCTTAGATTACATATTAGTATCATAGAATCATATAATTCACTTCAGATAATAAGTTTTCAGAGCAACTTTATAGATACTGTTCACAATGAGATCTGAACATTCTAGTACTGAAATGTATTTCTGTTTTCCAGACCTGCAGCAAAATCAGGGAGTGAGAAGAACAAGGTACTGTACAATTAGTTGATTGATAAATAGTTTGTGTCAGCTTGTAATCACTTAGATGGGAACAGCATTTATGTTGTTCAGGGGTAGATGCATAAATTGCTGGTAGTAGGCAGCTTTATCATTTTTGAGCCAAATCTGCAGGCTGTGAACGAGAGAATGAATCATTCATGCATTTGACGGATTCATATGTTAAATGACCTGTAATGATCTGTAATGCTATATAGTTGTATATGAAAATACTGTATTGTTTCTAGGTAAACAGGCAAATGGATATAACTGATAACCTTGATTTAACTCACTCAACTGACACAACTTCAGAGGATGTCGAATTACCAACTTCAATCTACAAGGAGGCTGTGTTGCTCTTAGAAGAGCTTAGTGTGGATCATGCAGGTATGTTTTCAAGTCAGTTTTTTGTCTTCAGCTGTTACAAGTCCTCTTAAAACATGATTTCATTGTGTGTACTCCTAGGTATTTCATTTTTATGTTTCATTCTAGTATTTATTAGACATCCCTTTGAAAAGATGTGAAATTATCTCACCTAACCTTACATGGCTGCTTGTGTTGTCAGCAAACATGCCTTACTTTATCATTGGTTCATCATCTAGTCAGGGCTGGAGAAACAGGCTCTTGTTCAACTCCTAATGCAGTCATCCAAAGTCAGCAAAATCGAATTTTTCCTCTTTATATCCCCTCAATAATGAAAAATAGTGCATCAAAACAGTAACTTTGCTGGAGTGTATATACATATATAAATAACCTGTTAGAAGATGCTTGCACATATATACACATAGCATTATATAAACATGAGCATAACTTAGTATGTCTCTTAATGCTATGCTAAAGTTTTTGTTAGGCAAAGATTAACCTGACTAGAGGCCAAACTCCTGCCCAGCTGCTCTACTACTGCACCTCCTCAATAGGACAAAACAGGATGAAAAAGCTTGAGTATCAATACAGTGACAGAGCTATCACTTACCAGTTACTGTCACAGGTACACACTCCACTTAGAGAAACACAGCTTAATTAGTTACCAAAAAACCCAAATTTTGGATAGTGTGAAACAAACACAAAAAATATTAAAAGAACACCTCTTCACCACCCCTTCTCAAATTCAACTTAACACCTTCAGTCCTGTCGTGTTTTAACTCCAGCCAGTAACTAAGTATATGCAGTCACTCGCTTGCTCCTCCTTCCACCCCAGTGAGACGGGGAGGAGAATCAGGAATAAAACCAACAAACTCGTGAGTTGAAATAAGACTAGTTTACTGACTAAAATGAAATAAAATATAATAATA